>JBBPSB010000025.1:0-99970 GCA_038093375.1 Xerocomus brunneocitrinus | reverse complement strand
CCGCAAGTCCCACCACCCCCGCCCCACCCCCAGCTGTGATCGACCTCGACCACAAGGATGACGTAAAACTATCCACCGCCGTACTCAAATATGGGCACCCAGGTGGGTGTCGACGCGACAACGCGGTGGCGTGATTGACTGGGTCGTGCAGGACCGGTCATTTGCTCGTGTGCAAGGCGTAGTATACGGCCACGTACGACAGACGCCTGCGTCATCCAGCCTGGGTGCGTGTTCCCTCCTGCCTCGCCGTCGGTTTGTACAAGGTTCCCTGGTTTCATACGGCCAAACACCTTACACACGCTTCTCTGGGTAAATCCGAGGACCAAGGGGGCGATCGGTCACGGTCAACGTTTACCGAAGGCGACTCGCTGCAGGCCATGTTCCGCGCAAAGCTCCAGGACTACTTCAAGAGTGGCTATGATCGGGGACACATGTGCGTTTTTGGGTTGACGTCTCGGGCGAGGTAACGACGTTGCACAGGGTGCGTCTTTTCAGTGCTCGTCTTGCTCTGCGCCTCCTCCGTCTGGGTGCACCATGAGCGGTCCAGGACCACGAGGAACGAACCTGTGCGAATAACTCGATGAGCGGCTCTTAGTGTCCAGCACTGTAGCCGCATCAGATCTCTGCGCATTGATATCTCCGCCTCTCTGCGTGCTTGTTCTTCTGCATTTTGGTGGCTTGTCTGCGGCTGCAGACCTTGAGGCGCGAGAATGGCAATACCGGCGTATAAGTCTAGTAAACGTTAACTTGTCGTTGGAGAAGCGCGAAAGATGCATTCGTTGAGTTTTGGACGAGGGCGTTGAACGAGCGTGGTGAGGATGCTACGAAGACATTCCGAGCCCTTTCCCATGTGGGATTGAAGTAGGTATGAATATATCCCATCGACGTATCTTCAGGTCTTCCTGGAAGAATGGGAAATGAGTGGATAGATAGTCTTTTTTTTCTCGTGTTTGTATGCAGTCTTTGTTGTGTTCAATCCATCATGTCGGATGTCGAGCTCGACAGCGTCTGGGATGTGTGTCGACTTTTGTCGCTGCTGATCGTCGTTGATCTCGTCGCTGCAGGTGCTCGGTCCATTTCCCATCCATGCCCGCGAGCAGCACTTTCTTTCTCCTGCATACCCCCTCGATCGTGAGTTAGTTCGCTCCCAAACTCATATTGTCCTCTCACTTTCAGTCCAGTCTCCTTGCCTATCGACACCACCGTACAATACCCCACATCACTCACCCGTACCGCTCATGCCTCGTGGTCACAGAGCACAGCGGATCCAGACGGCACCATTCACGTATCTCACCCAACCGTTCCTTGGGATCAAATACGCGCATCACAAGGTTGGGCGGGTCTTCAGCATCTGAACATACTACGCGGTTGGCTATCTGTCCGTCCTCCGTCCGACGTCACCTCCGAACCCTTCCTCCGCGTTGAACTCCTTCAAGGAGCATTCTTTGCAATTCTCCCACCACCTGATTCCCCGGAAAGAAAGACGCATGTCCCGGAGTGGCATTGCGGGAACATATACACGTTAGAGAGGGCCCCGGTACAGTTGGTCAGGTTACCCGTGCCTCCTGCAAGAAATACCCAGGGGACGAGGTATGAGGTGATTATATGCGCGCCATATGAGGTGTGTTCAATCTGTCCTCCGTCTCTTTGTATTGATCACCGTAGATACGCCTGTTTGGCGACCCACTCGCATACTTCTCCCCGTATCCAATTCTAACACTCAAAATTTCCGTGTCTCTTCAATTCCCGTACTTCCCACTGCCCTCGCACGAAAGAGATGGAGCACAATACCCCGTCGAAGATGCACCACTCCAGCAAATTACTGCACACTTCATAACCCCGTACATCGTTGATGGCACGCCGTTCGGTGACGCGATCGGTATCGGGGTTCACTGTCTCGATTTCGGACACCGAACCGAGGGCGGCCAAGGCTATTGGTCGGTCATCAGCGCTTGCCTTGCTCCTGCTTTGGTACCTCTTCCACCCTCATTGGCCGTCGAACTCCTCAATGGGGTCCCCATACGCATAGCACCAACCCAAACCTGTATCATACCCCTCTCGTTGCGTATATCTTCATCCGAAAGAATATCGGAAGATGTTGGGCAGTTGCATGTCAAGCTTACTTGCGTTCCCTCTACATCCCCTCGCCAAACAACCACTGATCAATTATCGTCTCATCCCCATGGTAATGCACAACTTGTGATCCAGGGTGCAGTCATTCTCCAGGCTACTGTCCCGCTAACCCATGTTCCACTTTGGACGCGGGAGGAGCACGTCCCTATCCAAGCCTCGTATTTCTTCGCGAACTCGATGCCCTCTATTTTTGTGGTGAAGCCCCCAAAGGAGGCCATTAGTGATCCCCAGGTTGTCTCTGGACAGGGCAACAAGGTCGACACAACGAAGTGCAGAGGCAACGAGCCGATTCTCGCCCTTCGTAAGTCCGAAACTCCGTTCGCATCTGCTTACCTGATGCGTTCAGATGGCGCCGGTGTGGACGTACGCACTCAGTCGTTTTGGCCGGACTCGCTTCTGCGTCAACAGTATGCCTGGGTCGTGATGCCCGAGGGACGCACCTCCTGGGTGCGCCTTCGAGTTTCTTTGCTCCTCGCTTTTACTCATCGCTGATATTGGCAGGGACTCGATTGGCACGGTCCGTCGGCAGCCGATGCGTTCGCAGCCGTCGCTGCCCTCTCGCGCATTTTGTCTAGCACTGCTTCTGGAAGATGGGCAAAGTGGGGTTTCGATCCCGACACGCGCGTCATTCTCATGGGTCACTCTAATGGTGGGCAAGGTGCATGGTATATGGCGAGTAGATGGCCCGATCGCGTGTGTGCTGGTGAGTACTTTATCTTTCTCCGCCCGTACCATACTGAATGTTTTACAGTTGTTCCGGCGGCGGGATACATCAAATCTCAGGCCTATGTCTCGTGGTGTATGAGTCGTTTTGCGCACTTTATCGATCCAGAATTGCGTGCCGTCCTCGATACTTCACTCACGCCAGACGACAATGATTTGTTCTTGGGGAACTTGGTGGGCAAGCCTGTGTTGGCCCTGCATGGGTGAGTCATCCAAATACTCAAACGAAGGGGATGGGACACAATAATTTATGCATGTTGTGTTTAAATCTCAACTGACGGTGTCCATCATCCTTAGGGGGGAAGACGACAATGTGCCAGTGTGGCATACACGCGAACAAGTGGGGATCCTAAAGACCTGGGATCCTGACGCGGATGTGACGTGCGTGCTTCTACTCCTTAGCTCTGGCGTTGACTATGTGGTTTTCCCACTTTACTGATATGGCCCGACCATAAACAGATACCACGAAGACCCTGGAAAACCCCATTGGTACTTTGAGGTCTTGTACAGCGAGCGCGTACAAGCGTTTCTAGACAGGGTGTACTTTTCCTTATCGCCGCGCTCTGTGAGGAAGGCACCAATCACTCATACACTCACGAGCCAGGAGCGCAAGGCAACCGAATTCACCCTCACGGTTGCAGTCCCAGCGGAAAGTGGCTCGCTGAATGGGTGGCAGATCCTTGCACTGACGATCCCTGGACTGTGAGTATCCTGTATGTGTATTGCCGAGCCGACTATTTTTGTTGACAAAGTCTAGTTTGGGTCGGCTCCGAGTGACGACCGCTCCCGAAGCATGCGTATCAATACGGCCGACGAACGTCTCGGTGTTCTCCCTTGACTCGGGTGTCGCTAGCACAAGTTGTGACATCAAGAAAGGGACGAAATTCGTCATTGATGGCGACGATATCCTCGTCGACCTCCATAACCCTGGTGATACAATCTTGTTCGTCAGAGACGCCAACACCGCAGGGTCCCATCTCAAGTCGCACTGGAAGGTATGGAGCCCCCTTGCGTTGCGCTGTTTCGAGCTACAAATTGCTTCGCAGATTCTCCCGTGTCCTGACCCGTCAATAGCGGACATCTATCGCCTCCGCGCGCCACCCCGACGGCTCCAATCGATCCTCTCCACATACGCCCCACTCACATTGCTCGTCCCGACTCTGACACCGTCCCCAGAGCTCTCCGCAGCCCTCCGCATCGCACACGCTCTGCAACTCTTTCACGCGCTCGACGCCCAGATCGTCAGTATCGCCGACGTCGACAACTCAGATTCGGATACACCAATCAGCATCCTATCGGGAAACCTGGTCGTCATCGGATGTGCCGACGCGCCTCTCGTCCAACAGTGGGTTAAAGACAGCATCTGGAGTTTTACCAACAAGGCGTGGCACATTGGCACGAGGCGTTTCGACTGGCCGTCCTCGGGTACGTTTTTTTCCCTTGTGTGCGCCGTCTTGACGTCGACCGGACGCCGTACACAGCGATCCTGTTTTGCCAGCCACACCCCTACGACGACAAGAGCACCGCGCTCTTTGTGCAGTCCACAGACGTGTCCGGCCTTGACCGCGCCGTTCGGCTGTTCCCGATCCGTACGGGTGTGCTCTCGCCCGACTGGCTCGTCGTGGATGGTCGCGCGGACGCGATCGGTGCTGCGGGGGTGCAAGGTGCAGGGTACGTTGCCCCTCTCCCTTGCTTTTCCTCTGCTCACCCCCTTGTTCATTAGTGTGTACGGCTGGAAACCGACCCACATGGACGGTGAGGACGTTGCAACCAAATGGGTGTGGAACGAACGCATGTCATGGCTCGACTAGCACATGACCCATACAAATAATATGCATAGAATTCATCTGTACATTAACGTACGCAAAAGGATCGTGACAAGATAAATCGGTGTAAGCGTGAAGTGAACGAGGTCGCATATAAACAATCGGGGAAGCGAGACGTTCAACGATCGCGCAACGCAAAAAGGGTCACGAGTAACGTGGAAATAGTCATCACGACAGACCGTCTTCGAGAGAGCCCGATATAATCAAAGTTCACATGTTACACCTTGTTCAACACTTGAGTGGGTGGAAGCTTGTTACAATACAGTGAGTTGCGGGTAGAGGAGAATAAGAGGCAAGAGCGAAAAGAGCGTGAAAGAAAAGAAAAAGCCAGAGAGAAGAGAACCCAAAGAGACAGATATGTGCGACAGATAGCAGCGACAAAAGACAAAGCGAGTCTAGGATTGATAGATGGACCTCGCAACCTGGTCGGAAATGTTAGCGGCTGCAAGATAGAATAATTAGATACGACCACTCACACTCTCAAGAAGCATGGTGACCTCGGGGGCAACACGGATAAACTCTTTGCTCCAGAATTCATATTTCTGGTTTCTGAGGAGCTCAATGAACGTGACTAGCGCTCCCCAGGGGTGAGGGCGGTGGACGACGAATCGCTCCAAGAGAACGCGAGTCAGCACCTCACGGAAGCAATCATCCTTGACCTCAACGAAAAGGTGGAGTAAGAGGGAGGAGAACCAGTGGGTATGGGCATTGGGATATCGCAGGTGGAGCACCATGGAGCTCAGGAGGTGGTGTTGTCCTAGATGTTGCACATGAACGTGTGGTCAAAAGGGCAAAACAAATGAATACCCCTTACCTTCAACATCTAAATTAGTGGCTAGGTACTGTAAAGCAACAACGCCTAGGTCGCTGGGAACAAAGACAGATGACCCGCTGCGCGCCTTCGCCTGCGCGACCGAGGACACTCCAATATACATTACCAGAGAATTGATGAGGGAAAGGTTGTAAATTTCGGTGGCGCCATCTGGCACCACGGATAACTTCAAGCGATCTTTGAGTGAAGGGAGGAAAGTGGGAGCACCTCGATTCAGGAGGTATTGATCCAGACCGTTTCTGAGATCAGCGCTTTTGACGCCCGAAGCAAAGTCGGACAGAATGGGTGGAATGGGGCCCATCTCAGGGATCGTGTCGAATTTGATGTTACGCAAGTGAGGGTCGGGGAGGACGATAGATAGAGGGAACGCGCTAATGATGATGTTGCGGAGTTGGATACAGCGGGGAGGGATGACATCGCAAAGGCTAAAGTAGTATTCGCTGAGAAACTCGGGGAAGTCGTGGAGGAGAACAAGAAGCAGGCGAAGTGTGCCCCTGTAGAGGTCACGAGCAGCAAGCTGGAGATCTGTTTCCTTTAGGAATGGCGCCAAGAACTTGAAGAGAGACAAAAGAAGCTTGTGGAATGCGGACCAGCCTTCTCGATTCTCGGACAACAGCAGCTTCGGCATGAAGTGCCTGTGGGAAACTAGACTCAGCCAGGAGAACGCGAAACCAGGGAAATAGGTGGGCTGTAATGAACTGAAAGTGTCACTGCAAGATTGTAATGAGCAGGAATAACACTTCTTTAGTAAACCGAGAGCGCATACCCGATAGCAGTCAACAACTGGAAATACGCGGATCCGAGGTTCGCTTCCATCGCATGTAAGTCGTTGATGAGACTGGAGAAGAATCTGAAGAATGGCTTCTGTTGGAACATCGTCCCTTGATCCTCGTGCATATTGGCCAGAACCAGAACGAAGATAGACAAGATTTTAGTGAGGTAATGTACTTTTGCCTGGTCATTGTTGACACCAGAAGCGTCCCCGTGGTACTTAATGATGTAGACGATCAAGCGCGACATCGCATCCAGGGCTTGGAAAGCATAGTCGAACTCTCCAGCGGCGACACACTTGAGGTAGCTATTGACACTGGATTCGGCGCAGACACGGAAGAAGAACGAAGAAACGTCCTCGACCTTCAGGATACCTTGCTTGGTAAGCTGGGTGATGTAAGGAACAAAGGCCTTCTCGGGGGAATGTGAACGCTGGAAAATAGTGACCCATTGCTGAAACCAGGAAAAGAGTTTCTCCCTGAGTTGCTCAGTCTCAGGTTTGACCGAAGGCTGCCTGATGACAACCCCGTCGGAAGCAATGGCGTTGGTTGGCTGTCTCGTGACACCGCGAAGGTCATCTAACAGGTGTTGCACGCTGGAAAAACTTTAGACCATCTTATCGAGAGGAACGTGAGAAAGACACCTACTCTTCGTTAGCTTTCCCGGCTTGGATAAGCTGTCCCAAGACCTCGATCGTGTATGTCAGCTGGTTTTGGGATGCGACAGGGGGGTCACTGGACAAGCACTCTCGGACGAGGCCAGCTGCAAAACTCTGCAAGGTCGGACGAGGATCTTGGAATAAACTCTTGGCCAATTGCTGGTCCTGCAGCGAAGTGTTCACAAGTCCGCTGCGAAGAAGAGTGATGGTGACCGGAATGTTGAGCTTGCGCTACAGCAACGTCAGCACAAGCACAAGCAAACTCTGACCAGATACGAACCTCATCCTCGGCATACAAAAGCCAGGTAATGGCCTCCTTCGCAACTTCCTCGAACGAATGGCATAGCTGATCCAATAGCGCTACGTATATTTCCCTACCCAATTGCGACGATGTCTTGTACAGCAATTGCACAATCTTCTGAGAGATCAGCAGCGGAGTGCGGTGGTGATCTACCGACTCAGCAGCGATGAAGAGGACTTGGCGGACCAGGTGGCGAATATCGTGATTTGAGGGCAATGCTGAGAGAGAAGAGATGGGCAGCTGAACAACAAGACTTTCCAAGTCTCTGACAGTGATCTTGAACTCTGAGTTAGTATACGCAAGCATCGGCAGCTAGTGGACAAACCGTGAATCGTTCCATAGCTTCTGGGTGGGTCAAAGCGGTCAGCCCCTGCTCCGGCGCAGGAGAGGCGGCATATGCGGTGGCAGGAAGATGGTCGGGACGTGAATATGCTACCGCAGAGCTAGGGCGACTCATAGTAGAGGCCCGACGTTTGGGATCGAGAGCTGAAGTCCCGTCTCAGTAACGTGACAGAACAGTACGCATGGTACTCACAAAAGTCATCGTATACAGCAACTTGATGGGGCTGCAGACCTGCGGCCTTGATACGCAATGGATCTGGGAGAGCGATCGAAAAGTTGGTGGGCGGAGCATTGGGGTCCCAGAACGGTTGACCATTGCGAAGTTCTCTGTGTCTCTGGCGAGCCTCGTACGAAGTCGCAAAGCTTTCATCAACATCTGCCACCGCGCGCTCCATCGCAGCTTTTTCGATGGCGGAACAAGCGACCTCCACATTGTCGGATACAAGGATGGACAAAACTTGTTCGGTAATCACTTGTTCACTAAAGCCGTGATCAACAAGGGCCGATCGAAGGTGTCCGCCAAGATTGCTTTTCAGAGGTTCTTTGCACGTGACTAAAGCAAGACTTCCAGCAAGCTTCTGAGCCATCAGATGGCCAGCCTTGCGTAGCCTCTCCTCACTGGACTCCATAGCGAAGTCTTTCATAACGAGCTCTCGGGTGGAAATGCCAGCAATGGTGACCGATCGTTCAACGACAGGCACGATGATCTACAAAAGATCATAGTTAAGGAACGAAACCATCAAGGAAAAGTAACACAAACCTCGCGAACCGAACGATCAACGGCCAACTGAACAGCCCGCTTGAACGAATGATTGACGTGCAGTGGCGCAAGTTGCGGACTGATGATGACGCTTGATGCCAGGCCAGCCAGGATTGACTCGATGTGTGCCCCAATCGCCCTCTGTGTCTCGGTAGGGGCGGCAGAGCCGAGCGACATGACCTGTCCCTTACCCTGGACTCCACCCTCAAAGCCGTTCATCTGCAACGAATCCATATCATTGACATAGTCGGGGAGACTAGGTGCGGGGGCCGAAGCATCCGCAGTGGGACGGCTTCGAAGGACTGTCGTGGCTTCGACTGCATCAAGATCGATGTCAAGCCCTTTGCACAGCACCTCAATTTCAAACTTCAAATTCAGCTTGAGATCGGCAAAGTGGTAGAGCTCCGCAAGAAGTGAGATGACGGTCATGAGCCATGGATTCGGGGGCTTGAACACCTTCGATTTCGCGCAAGGTTCAAGAGTCTTGCACACGAATGGAATAGCGACGATCAATCGTCCATTTTCGTAGCCCTCGACAAGGAGGTCTTTAAAGGAGATATTTTTGTGACGGATAGGCTTGTCCCTCGCAAGCGTGATGATCCCAAGCCAAGACCCAAGGTTCTTCAAAATTGCTCGCTCAGACGTGAGCTGCATCGTTTTTTCGCTGTTGAGCAATGCAGCAGACTTTACGAATGTCTCCTGGAGTATCAGCTTTCCTAATTTTGGCTTCTCCAGGGCGTCCAAGAAGCGCAGATAAAGTTGTTGATTGTTGGGTTCCGCACTGATCCGTTGGTCAACCAAATAGTTGGCGAACCACCTCGCGTGAGTGTCATCAAAGTAGTCCTTCATCTCCGTGACTTTTGCGTCAAAGTTGCTCGGTGCAAGGTTGTTTACAATGAACAGGACCTTGTCAGACAACTCTTCGGCCGGTCCGACAATTTCTGCGTCCATCTTGTCTGGTTGGATGGCCGTGAACACCGGTGCCAGATCAGCTGTGTGACCCCTCATGTCCGCGTGCGACCCATCTGCTCCAGCAGCAATTGCCCGTTGGATAGTAGGCGCAATGTCCGGACGAGCCTCCAGAAGATGCGGAATGCCCAACAATGCTTGACACAGCGGCTGCCATTCCGCAAGATGACTCTCAAAGCGCGCCAGGGCTTGCAATCCGAACTTGAACAAGTTGGTCTCGGGAGGGCAGCTCAAGGCGTCGACGACGTAACGAAGGGCTATCCCGAATGGAATGAGATCGACCAATTCGTGATGAATGATTGAACCGAAGAGGTAACCGGTCATAGCAAGTTCGCGTGCGGGGTAATAAGACTGGAAGAATTTATATTCGTCGAATAGAAAATGGAGCATGCAGGAGAAGATTTCGTGATCTCTGGGATCCGATGAAGCTTTGCTGCGTTGAAGGAGCGCGATAACTTCGTCAATGGTCGTTTGTTCGTCGTACATTTCCTTGTATATAGCGTCAACTTCAGCTTCAATTTCGGCTGAGTAGTTGACGACAGCAAAACCGGGTTCGGTATCGGTACCAGGGGTGAGATTCATGAGGCGTGGGTGAATTTGCAGACATGCGTTGCGGACTTCGAGACAATAATCTATGTCTTCACGGGGCATTTTGGCGGAGCTGTGATGGATATTACGTTAGCAAAGGTTAACCATGGGGACGATGTACGGACTTATTGCGAAGGGTACGGAGGAAGATCGCGATAGTTTGCGGGTTGAGGGGCATAGTGCGACTGTCCACTGCAGGGTCCGACATCCTCGAAACTTTTTCGCTCTCCATTTTGATTTCCAAGAAATGGATCATAGAGCGAAGGAACTCGGCACCGTGGGCAGTAACATTGTCAGCAAGCCACTTGTCCAGGTTCAAGTACTCTCGGCGAGAAGCCAGTGCAGCGACGTCAAGAGCAAACGTGAAAGGTCGTGAGTCCAGAAGGTTTTCGAGGATCTACGGCAAGTTAGACGAAAATATGAACACAAAAGTCGGGGTTCTTCACCTTGAGGTCCTGTGCAACATCCAAAATCCGAGTGATATTGAGGGGACTTTCATCGTAGAAGTCACGGAAAGCACCGAGAAGATACGCGGGATCGATTTGCCACAGACGCATAAAGACAAGCTGGTGGTTCGGATGACCTGCCAAAAACATAGCCAAAAGCTTGCGGGAGTATTCGAGCCGAATGTCGCCCCAGTTCTGATCCTATGGCAGCATTTTAAAAAGACTGAGACAAGGACGCGTGAAGACATACCGGAACCTGAAGCAGACCCATATGCACTAGCTCCGCACTTATCTTGAGCGCCTTGTCCAGCATATCACGTACACAATTTCGGATGTCAGCACTGTCTGAATCTGCGAGTCGTACAAGAACTTCAAAAAGGTCAAGAGAATTCCACGTGTGCCCCTGGACGTTGGCAGCCAAAGACTTGATCGTAGGGCTCGCAGATGCCACGTCCTCTACGGTGACAATCCTGTGACCAGGTAAGGACACAAAATTGAAAGTGTCGGCAGGCAAGGATAAGAGGGCATCGAGAAGCTTCAATTGGTATAGCGAATTCTTCCACGTCCCCCAGAACCCAATCACTGCATGCGGATCGGCATCCCGTGGACAATTGAGGAGGATAGCGATCAACAACTTCAGCGTGGCAGTATCAACTCCATGACGATCAGGCCAGTCAAATGCCTTGATGATGTTGGCCCAGTTAAGGTTAACGTGCTGTCAAACGTGTCAACCACGACGTAGCCATGCGTGCAGTGTCAGAACTTACGAAACTACCCAAAGCCCTCACCAAAGCCCCCACGTCACACAGAGTTGTACCCTCCGCAGCGAGCCGAGCCATGCTCGATATGACCTCGATTACTTGGGCATCCCGGGGAGGATTGGCATCGGAGATCCCAAACCGAAGAAGGAGTGCACGAACAGTGTCCGCATCGCTGGTAATTTCTGGGCCAAGTTGTATCAAGGTTTGCACAAGAGATGCGCCGGGAGGGAGGCTGCGCAGGCGTGCCATATTAGTCATGCGCTGATATGAATAGCACATATTATGTAGCATACCTCAATGTGGGGAAGATGCGCTGTAGGATAGGAGCCACTATTTCCGGACCGTACTTGGCTTGCGCAGCCGCAATGAGGGCCTGTCGCTGGGTTGCATCCAACACGGGGGTTTCTGAAATGGAGTCGGACAACAAGTTTGACATGAGTTTTGCAATTTGCTGAGGAGAGAGATCGGCGTGGTCGAAGGAGGGATGTTGGCAGAGGGAGAGGACGGCGTTTTCAAAGTCGACACGAATGAGGGCGGCAGCCTGACTGGCCAACTCCTTGCGGGTAGAGCCAGCGACAATAGAAGAAGCCAAGACCAGTCGCTCGAGCGGTCTGAGAGCGACGCGATCTACAAATCGGAGGAGATCGAAATGCCTGAAGGCGTCCCCGTCACCCTTGTCTATGCCGTCACGGAACCGGTCAGCGAGAAAAGGGTCACGAGCGAGACGCTGAGTTTCCTGGACAAGGAGACGAAAGGTCAGAGCGGTAGAGGTATCAAATGCAGAAGGTGGGGCAGCCAAGGCGAGGCGACCTTGGGAATGGACGATGAGACGACGGATGAAGTGAAGGTAAGTGTCGAGGCCGTGTTGCTCGGAAAGCTGGTGTGCGACCAGATGAGCGTTCACGCAGGAAAATGGTAGAAAAAATAGAGACATACGGAACGTATTTCGAGCTGGTTTCTCTCAAAATTGTCCTCCGTGAGTGTTGAAAGGAGGAAGACAATTTGAGCCTTGACGATAGTGTGTATGTTGGCGTTTGGAGGATTATCCATCGTCGACGACCTGGCTGAAGACTCCGGGCGTCGATTGACGCTTCCACCAGCCGACGCCGTTTTGAATAAGAGCGCGCTGTCGAAGGGTAAAAGTTGTAGGCCGGAGCGAAACACCCAAGCCTGGAACAGTCAATCAAGGTCACTCGAAACGTGCGGGGGTCCGAAGAGGTTTAAACACCGCTGTCGGTGATCCAAATTATCACAATGTGCACTAATAGCCAAGCACTAACTACTATACGAGTACTACTACTGTAGCCACAGTGTCCGTCGCCATCCCGGTATACTGGGATAGCGTATCACTGGTATTATCAAACTGTACCGAGGCAATAGCCTCATTGCAAAGAAAAAGCATAAAGAATAAGAAAGGCATAACTGATTCTTGAGGTGCCAGCCGTGACCATGGCTACGTCAGCCCTTTGCTGCTGCGCGGCCCGCTGGTCACAGCAGAAAGACACGCCGTGGGAGATCTACCCAAGCGACCGGTAACTTGCCCTACAGTCTCCGCGAGGGTTTGACAGCCGAAGCCCTTATGGGAGACACGAAGATGCTCTCGCGCTTGTGGGGAGGTCTAGCCCCTGAAGACATCATTGTCAGTGACGATGTAACACAGCAGAGGAGAAGGTGGACAGACTTCTGAAAACGGGTGTCGTCGCAGAATAGCTGAAGTCCACACCAGGTACTGGAACAAAAGTCAAAATGTCCCCGTCGCCCTGGAACTTTTGTACCGCCGCGTCAAGCGCCACCAGTGACGATGATGCGGGCAAGGGTAAGGACGTTTCGTTTCCGGCCAGTGTCGCCACTAGCACTCGTCAGCACAGGCAAGGCGGCAAGGCAAGGCACAGACTCACGTGTGGATCTCAGAGCACTTTTCGGGGGTCTGACATCCACGCTCCTCGGCTTGGGAGGAGCCTGAATGTTTTCATTCTTGACGCTCCATTTCGCTTTTGGATCTCATTAGTAAGTGAGATGCAGCAAGAGAGGAATGATCAACGCACTCGGAGGAATAGGAGCTATTTCCGAGAAACTCAGGTCATCAATCGAGTAGCTGAGCGGTGGCTCCAGCGTCAAAAGGTCGTTGCCGTTTGCCTGCATTGCTCGTAATGCAGCATCCAGTGGCTCTAGGGAGGACGATGCAGACAATCCAGCGGCAGGTTCCTTCTCAACTACTCTCGATGCTACTACTCGTCAGACAAGAACCAACCGGATGGGCACTAGATTGCTTACATGTAGATTCCAAGGAAGGTCGGGGTTTGACGATGGCAGCAATCTTGGAGGTAATCAGCTTTTTTGTCTGGGTCTCAGACCCCCCGGGTAGACAAGCTGTCTTGACTTCTATGAATTAACGCGCAACCGTTAAGCATCAATGATAACAACAAAATCACCAAGCCACACACCTTTTGATTCACCACCATCGGCAACTGCGCCAAGCTTAGCAAGACTAGGGAAGAGCGATTTCCGCGGCGCGGGCAGCAGCGACCTGCGGGGCTTTGGCAGCGCGGAAATCTTCGAAGCTAACCCAGTACCAGGCTGGGCCTTCTTGGGACTCGCCACAGAAGAGAGCTTCAGACTGACGTCCGGAGACTGTCCAGCACCAGGCTTGGACATCTTGTCTTCTTGCGTCGTCGTCGAGCTGTTGCATGGCTTGTTCTCCTTACCTTTGCCTTTCGCGGGCATCAAGCGTTCCATGGCTCTAGGCATCATGGGTATCGCAGGTATCTTGTTAGCGCCAGGCTGACCTGCGTTTGTGCGGGGGGCGGTAGGAGAATTTTTGGGAATCTTAACCTTCGTTTCATCGGTTTCACCTATGGCATGCAACGTTAGATCTGGAAAGGTAGTTATCGAGACAACAGCAGCACGTACTCTGGTTGGGAGTCGCGATCGATTGACCATCCGACGAGGTCCAGGCTGCGGACAGTTCGCGAGCGACTGCAGCGCATGCTAGGCTTCGTGCGATGATAGGAAGGAGAGGGGTAGACCTATCGATCTCTGAGCGTGGAAATCGCGTCAGCTACGTCGCAGGCGAACAAAGCGAGAAATTCCTTACCTTTGGCCACCTCCGCTTCCTTGGGCTGAGCGACGCTTGAGAGGATCTGCGCCTTCGGGGCCTCCTTCGTGGATTGGCTAGCAGACGGAGCATCCGCAGGCGGCGCCGCCTTCTTGATCGTGGAAAGCTCCGCCTGAACGCCTGCCATGTCCTTTTGCAGGAGGTGTATCTTGAGCGCGTGATCGGCCTTCACCGCAGTGATCCTCGCCCCCTGAGTTTCCATCGATATCCTGTGGAGCCTGAAAGACTCGCTAAACTTCTCGAAGGCGTCGTCGCGGGTCTTCAAGTCATCGTCGATCTTGGTGGTGAGTTCCTGTATCGTTTTCTTGTACGCGTCCGTCTTTGCGCGGTGGGAGATCTCCAGAAAGACGATGCGATCTTGCTGGGATGCGACTCGTGCGTACAACTCGTTGACTTGTCGCGCGAGCGCTTCGGTAACCGGGTCATGGACCACCGGGGGAGTACTCTCGACTGCGGTAACACGATCCTTGAGGGAGACGACGTCTGACGCGATGGCAGTGATCTGGACGAAAAGGGCGATGACCAGCTGGTACAACCAAATGAGACCGGACTTCAGTTGCACCATGCCGAACGTCGGAATGTCGTAATCCTTGGTCGCGTTCTTCAAGTCCCCGTCGGAGCTGGAGGCGGCGAGACTGGGAGCAGATGAAGCATCGTGCACGTCGATCAAGGTCGCAGATGCAGCGAGTAGTTGGTCCACGTCGTCCAGCGGCATCGGCAGACCACAGTGGCCTATGGCGCATACGAACGCGGAAGAAATGGGATTCTGGTGAGATGTCGACATCGGTAGAGCAGAAGATAGCAGTATGAGCAAGTGTAGAGAAGACGGCAGATATAGGACGGGAGAAGGAACTGGCGATGTGAGTACATCGGCCAGGCTTATATATGTGATATATTGAAGTTTGGACTGGCACCATTTTATGAATGACGATCTGCTCAACTTCGAGCCGACGGTCTGCGTCGAAATCCAGTGTCAGTCAGTTTCACAAGAGTGACTACTTGTGAAGCTGACTGACATCTAATTCCAAAAAAGACTGTCAGCATCACCTGTGAAGCAGTGAGCAGGTAACGACTGAGTAAATGTCAGTGAGGTCATCTACGAGGCCATTACATGGTCAGCGACTTCACACGTGATGATTGATGAGAGAAGACGAAATGTATGAATACGTGAAAGAAAAAGAATATATCGACAAAAGAATACATGCGGTAGCCCACCAACGACGTGTACAGTTAGCTCTGTGAAGGATACTGCCCCCCTTGTGCCTGCGCCATCGTTGTTCGCTACGCCAGGTCAAAATGTCAGTACAAATCACTTCGCCGACGAGAAATCTCACCTGCAGGTGTCTCAGCGCCTCCATATGTTCCTGCGTGAAATGCGTGCCTGGGGGCACCACTGGTAAATAATGCGCTGCAATACTGTTTGCTGGGCGCGGAATCGTATTCCCGGGAATCTGTGGCGATGGTATCGGTAGTTGAGGTTGGGCGGACGGTGGGCGTGGAGAGGCAATCACACCAGCATTGGAAGGGGTGACAACAGTCCGAGGAGGAGAAGCTTGCTGTGCGACACCAATACCGGGCGAGGACGTCGCTGCCCGGTTATGATATGGCGGCGAGAGGTGCGCAACGGCAGGTAGACTACTGAGAGCGGTCTGAGGTGTGCCCTGTGCTTGCACCTGAACCTGAACCTGAGCTTGCAGTTGGGCATGTACTTGGCCCTGAGACTGGACGACAGCGTTCGCGCGTGCTTGCGCCACCTGGACCTGGAGGATTTGCTGTGGTGACATGCGCGCTCCTGCCGCGGACATCGGAGTAGGTATCCGCTGTTGCTGAGAGATGTTGACTTGAAGGACTGCAGATTGAGGTCGGATTTGTGGTGTGGGTTGGGATGGTTGGGCAGCTGGTCGGGCGCCGCCATTACCTGTCTGCTGAGATTGTTGTTGGGGTTGATGTTGCTGTGGTTGCGATGGTTGCGATTGCGACTGTTGAGCTTGTTGCTGTGGTTGTTGCGCAGAACTAGTCGCCGCGCCAGGCGCTTGCTACGAGGGGTGTCAGTAAACACAGTACAACCCCATCAAGGCGAGAAAGCGCGAACCTGTGCACGTAATAGTTGTTGTCTTGCAAGCTCCTCGTGCCTCCGTCGTGTCATCATCAGTTCTTGTTCCCTCGACTCTTTCTCTGCTTTCATCCGGCTAAGCTCAGCAGGGGTAAGCTTCGGCATTTTATTGTATTGTCCATGCGTGTCGTGAACATTGGGAGGTTTTCTCTGGTTTACTGCAGGTCCTTTAGCGACGATCCACATGGATATATCACCACTGAAAAGGACGCACCGCTCGCAGCCTTCTGTGTCGCTTCCCTTTTCTTTGCGGTCTTTCGTACAACCTCGTACATGAGCGCGTGCCTTCGCCTCTTTATCGTATCCGAGCTGATGGTCACACCCGCCCCACCAGCCTGGCCCTGAGCAACACCAATGTTCGCAAGGCGCTTCACACCTCTTGTCGTCATTTGAACCTGCTGCGTGGACGTAGAGGGCGTAGCAGGGGGCGGCGTTCCATCCACGCCCGCGGGAGAAGTCACGTCCGCATGCCCAGGAACGCCACTCGGAGGTTTTCCACCAAATTTGAGGTTCCAGCGCTCAAAGCACTCCCAAGGCGTTCGTTTGTCAATCGAGATAGTGGCCTGGGTGCAGTTGAAAGAATCGGCGACGAGAGTCCAATTAGAAGGGTACTTTTCGACAAATAATTTGAGCTGAGTATCTTCTGAAGGGTTCCATGCATGTTCGAGCCGTTTTTTCTCTTTTGGAGGGTGCGGGGAAAAGGTTCCCCCTATGCTCGGTGGCCTAACCCCGTCGAAGAGTCCTTAGAAGGGATGGAACCGATGAGACATGATCTTCGGTACCAACGCTGGATCATCCATGCAGACTCACCAGCCAGTTTCTCGTCGGTAATCCTACTCGACGAACTCTCGGCCTCCGTGACAGCAGGTTCCTCTGGAGGAAGCCAATGCCCATCCTTCCATCGCCTTACAGGTTGCAAAGGGCCGAGTAATGTGGGCTTACACAACATGAATTTGCCGATGGGTGTTATCTTTGAGTACGCGGCATCGTCAACGCGTCTGTTGTCTTCCCTCTCCGACTTTTTATCAGACCTCTTTTTCGGCTCGGAAGGTGCAACATCAGGCATCCCAAGCGGCTGGAGGTCAGGGAAGAGGTCCGAGAGGTCCAGAGGTCGTGCAGAGTCGAGATCGAGCGTGGGCAGCAAAGAATCTTCGGTAGTCAAATCTGAAAGCGCTTTAACGAGATCGAGGTCGTCGTTGTCTATGAACAGTTTGCTGTCGTCGGCATATGCGATCCGCTCTCTCAATGGCGCATACAGGTTCGATTTTGGTGCTGCCTTGCTCGGGCTGGGTACGGGGAGTGTGCCGCTTTGGGATTCGACACCTGGTTGCGAACCTAGCACTGGATCGCTCGAGTCTGGTTTGAGCCCCACGAGGTCAACCACCTCCGGCTCCGCCGTCTGCGTTCTCCCGGCTTCGCCAGCTGGAGCTCTAGCCTCCTCGGCGTCACCAGGTCGAATGGTGTCAATATCCATCGCATCGGCGTCCCTCGGCCATGCGCCACTCACGTTCTCCAGGGCCGATGAATCCTCCACATCCTCCATTTTCGGCCTCACGGCACCGTCAGGGCCCATGCTCTGCCTCTGACTACTCTCCCCTGACTCGCCTGACCCAGATCTCGACCCACTCTCCTCCAACGCCTCCTCAAGGACATTCCTCGTCTCCAACGCATCGACGATTTCCCGTTGTTCCACTTCTCCCTCATCATCCTCATCTCCAGATTCCTGATCACTGTATGTCTGCTCCTTGTCACCTTGCTCGCAAGCGACTTCCTCGCCGTCCACTTCCATGTCCTGTTGTTGTCGTCGTTGCGGCGAGGGACTCGAGGTAGAATCGATCATACGTGGCGGCTTCCAGTGCATACAGATGCCCTGCTTAACGCGTTTTTCGCGCGTCCCAGCTTCGTGCCAATCAAGAACCGCGGTAGATATATTGAAAGCAAGAACGTATTTCCACTTGCGTTCCTCTCGGAAGTCGATTCGCATCCATTTCTGTCATCCGCATAAGCCTCGTTACGTCATCCGTACCAAGGACAATGGGAGCCCACGAGCGCATGAGGTACGAAAAAGGATACATACCATCTCGTCCAACAGATAATCCCAGTGCGTCTTCGTTATCCCTCCCAGATTTCGCTGCTTTTTTGGCTGTCTGAAACTCCATTTTGCATTGGTTTCGAGAATGTCGACGCGCTCCAGCGTGCGCACAAGTCTGAGCTCCGTAATCGCAACCTGTGCAAAGTCACGCAAGTATTCAGCACACGATCCAAAGAGAAAAAAGCATGCATACACCCCAATCTTTTGTACTTAGACACTTGGTTGCCCGCGATACCTTTTTATAAATTGGGTTTGAACGGATGATCGCGCCCCACTTGACGAATCCAATGGGTGCCCATTCCTCTTTACCTCCTTTGGCGTCCGTCTTGTCTTTATCTTTCTTTTTCTGCTTGGACGATTTGCCCTTGCGGAGGTATTCGGGGGGGAGCGCCTTGAAAGGCGGGAGGTTATAGGTAGGATCGAAGTGGTGACGTTGAACCTCCGTCGGACACGTTCCCCGTGGAGGTTCTTCAACGAGGGTTTCACCATCGATTTCTTCAAAGCTAAAATCAGGTAGTGCAGGGGCAGGTGATGTCGGTGTAGGTATGAGCAGGGACGGTTGAATGGACGTGACATCAACGGCGGTGTGGATGACCATCGGACGCGGGAGTTCCTCTGGAATAGGCTCAGATTCAGGAGCGGGCGGGGTCGCGACCGCCACGTCAACGATGATGTCCTCAATCTCGGCGTGTGCCTCCGTTGTCTGGGCAAATGTAGGTGAAGAAGGGGGAAGCATCAGCTGGGGAGACACTTCACGAATGTCCTCCATAGGTTCCAAAGTGTTCATCTCGACCGTCTCTGGGATGGGTTCAACGCTGACATGCTGGGGTGATTGCGCTGGGACGGGCGGAGTCCGGAATTGCGACGTGTGTCGCGATGCTGCAGGACTATGATACGAAGTCGTTGACGCAAAGCGAGATGGCGGACGAGGTGAAGGAGCTACGCTCTTGTGTTTCTCAGGGGGCAACGTCTGTTCCTCCTCTTCCTCTTCCTCCTCCTCCTGCTCTTCTTCCTCTTCCTCCTCCTTCTCTTCTACCTCCTTGGGCTGCCCGGGAGGCGGTGTGGATGGAAGCTCGACCTCTGTAGTAACCCCCACGGCTTCGTCAATCTCAGCCTCCTCATCCTCTTCCTTTTGCACCGGTGATTTGGTCCGCGTAGGCGACACAGGTGGCTCGGACATTGGAGAGTCAACCTCAGGCACGGCTGGTTCCTCCACGTTCTCGGCCGTCTCTTCGGACAGTAATGGAACAGAAAGCTCGCCGTCGGACAGATTGAATATCATACCCGCTTCTGGGCTGCAAAAATACAAGGCAGGTCAGTCCCGACACGTGCGGACGGCGATATTGATCAACGGGATGAACCGAACAAACGGTAATACTTACTGCTTGCTTAGATCGAACCGGTCCAAAAACTGTTTCAGCCCTTCGTCCTCGTCATCATTCCCACCATTGGGTTCCAATGCAAAGGGGATAGCAACGCTGTGTTTGTGTTGGATCATTCGGTACATCTCACTAAGAAGTACATTTCTTCGCTGTATAATCGCGCTGTATGAGTGTTAGCTGTGAGCACGATGGATGGGTGATGGATAAGACTCACCCAATTTGTGCCACACGCTCTGCTACCAGAAGCTCTGCCAACTGGGCGGACATGCCAGTGCGAACTCGGGCTAGTGTCTCGTCTGCGCGGTCGTTGCTGGACAGGAAGCGAACAATGGATTGCTTGTCGTCGATATCGCCGGCGACGCGCTCGTTGGTGTGTCTGTATTGAAGTGGCTGGCTTTCAAGTAGGACGATGGTATAGACTGGGTTGGCGGTGGGGGGTCGATTCGTGCACCAAAGGGGTCGCATCGCAAGCGCTTTTGCTCACAACGCTCACTTGGCCATGTCATTCCGCACAGCTGCCCTCGTCGCTCGGACGCTTACCCGCAGATGTATGTTTAGCTATTCAATTCTGTCTACGGTGCGCTCATACAAACTGTAAAGGTCTGCACCAAACAACCGTCCGTCGCGCCATTACCAACCTTGGGATGCCTGCCATGTCACCCACAATGACCGAGGGCGGCATTGCCTCCTGGAAAAAGAAAGAGGGTGAATCCTTTTCCACTGGCGAGGTTCTGCTCGAAATCGTACGTGGGCGCGTGGTGTTATCCTGGACCGGTTCACTTACCCGTTTCAGGAAACGGACAAGGCAACGATCGACGTAGAAGCTCAGGAAGACGGTGTACTAGCAAAGATATTGGTATGTTTGTCGAGCAAACGTTGCTACCCACTCGCACATTTTCTTATATTCGTGCAGGCCTCAGATGGCACAAAGAATGTGGCTGTCGGAAGAATTATTGCGCTCCTCGCAGAGGAGGGTGATGATATATCCAACCTCGAGGTACCGAAAGAGGAACCTAGGGAAGCTGCTCCCCAACCCACAACAGCTGCTTCTCCTCCACCACCGCCCCCGTCAACACCTGAACCTGGACAAGAGCCAACGATCCATTCCCGTCATCCAACGCATTCCAAGCATTTGATGCCATCTGTCATTCGTTTACTCGTAGAGGGTGGTGTCGCCGATGCAGAGGTCATCAAGGGAACCGGCGTTCGTGGCATGTTGACAAAAGGAGATGTCCTGGCATACCTTGGTAGAGCTTCAAATCCCCTTGGGACATACAAGCCTCCACAAAAGGAGACGGCGGCACCTCCAAAGACGGAGCCACCTGCCAAGGTACGTCTTGTTGATCATCTGACAAGCCTTGTAAGAAACCACGCTTCCAGCCTTTGGACGGCGACGCTATCCGCCAGTTGATTGTATCGGGTCTTGCAGCCAAATTAAAGCTAGCACCGCATGGCAAGTCACTTTCCTTTAAATTCAGAGGCACATACTCATTCACTGCAACAGCGCCATCAACACCAGCTTCCTTTGACTCCATCATCGCCGACTATGATCCACCAACGTGCCAAGTACCCCCGTCAACTACATCTGTCAAGGATAGCACCGCTGCATATTTCAATGGGCTGTTGTGATCATGTCACTGTTCTTCATTTATACACCTTAGACTTCGGTGCATTGTTCACTGTCTACCGAGCGACAATCTGGGGTGAGATCGTCCGCGAAGACACCCTGCTCATGCAACCTCGTCGTCCAATGCCATACACTGAGAATGCGGGTGAGAGTATATCCCTGAAACATCCGTCGTACGCACTCTAAATTCCATAAATGAGTCTGATGTCCCGCCTCCCCTAGCTTTTGGAACGGGGACCAGAAATTGTAAACTAAGCAATCCTCCCGTTTCGATTCGCAGGGATGTCTTTGTGGAGCTCTGGAGCGCGCGTATGGTGTGTATAATATGTGCGAAGCGATAACTTCGTGGATCAAACCGCGTGTGAGCACAAATATGGGATAAAATGAGACGTTTTACCTGACTGATACCGATCGCGAACACTCAAAAGTTTCCAAGACTTCTCTGTCGTTAGGGTAATCCATCTAAATGGCGCAAAGTGCCGTGTTTCATTCCAGTGCCAAGGAAATTGAGAGATAATGCGGGGACGTGATCAGTCACACACCTCAGTGCTCCCGAAATCCCCTGACGCCTTGATACGGAAGAGAGGCTTCGAAGTGCTGACTATTTCCTCAGCACCCTCCCTGCGCTTTCCCGCGCTTTTTGCGACGTCTGCCGCCGGGTTGGCGATAAGCGTGATTTTCTCATATGAAGGGTCAATTTCAGACAATGCATCTCGGAGCCACGATGAGGACTGCCATATCCAGGCCCAAATAAATTTTCATTATGAATCAGTTAAACGCCCTCGAATATTGGGGCGCACACGCAAGATCACGAAGATGCTAACCTTGAATATAATCTTCAGTACACTATCACAATTCACAAATTGGAGAGATCCAGTGGAAAGCAAAGGTATGTGTATACGATCAGACACGCAGCACATACGAACGAGACGCTCACGTTTGATCTCCGTCAAAAGGAAGCTCTATATTGGGTTCTGGATCAAACGTCGTGATTTCGCATGCGGTCGTTGGCCCTGATGCATCCTCGGCGCTATTGCGATGGGCAGAGTTCGCACAATGGTCGTTACATCACCGGATCAGCCCGGTCGAATGGTGACAAACGAAAACAAAGTCGGAGATACGAACGCAAGAGAAATGGGGGACAAGCAGAGGCGAGGCAGAGCACTCACAGCAGTAACGTCAAGGGATGTCCAGGGCCAGCATATGAAAGCCGCATGCTGGTCCTTTTGTCATTTCCTCCTCCAAAAAAGTGTTCGAGACCGTGTGCCGTATTGGGTTGCTGCCTGCTGTTGGATGGGGCGTCACGTCCCTTTCCTTTTGGATCGCTGCGCCCTTCGTCGGAAGCGTCGTCTTCTCTACGCCATTTCCTTGTCCGTGGGCCACTTGAATGGAAGGATATATTTGCCGTGCCAAAGATACCAAGGCACTCGATGAGTGTGGTGAGGGGTACCTCAAACGTTGTCGACCCTGGGTCATTTCCAGGGGTTTGAGATGGAGGTTGCGAATTTTCGGGGAGAGAGTGGCTGGGCGCGTAACTCCATTCGTCAAAGTGATCTCTATAGATGTAGGATGTTGCTGACGGCGAAGGGTAACGTGGGTGAGCGAGAAGGACGACTCGGGGGCCGTAAAGCAGCGAGGAGGCTGCCTTGTGCACGTACCGAGTACGCAATGCGCTTCTTCGACGGTAACAACCATGCCCACTGCGGTGTCCGCGGTCAGGGTAACGGAAGCACGCTGAGGCAGTGATTGGAATTCATGCTAGTATTCGGGACGCCCATAAACTTGAAGGCACTCACATTGGTAAAGTTGATGCCCTTTAAGAGCGCGGTGAAGAATCTAACATCACGAACGGATGCGGTAAAGACCTGTAGATATCGATACAATCAGGGATCTTTCAATACAATTGCATCGCTGATACCGGAATCCTTTCTTGAGGCTGACTCTGCGACATGGTGGAGTAGTGCAGTGTCGTGAATTTATTGCTATTCTTGGCTGTAGCAGTAATGACCAACTTCGGCCGTCTCACGTTCTTGTGGAACGATGCGGCAGTGCGCTGGCAACCAGCGAGGCGCGTCTTCGTCCCCGACATGCGCCTCACAATCTCAAACCAGACGAAAGACAGCCTTCTTTGTCGGTTTGGGAAGCGTAAGGGCGACCAGTGCGTCCTCCTAGTCCCCCCGTTCTCCGCAAGTGCCCAGTTTTCTCCGAAATGCACATCTCTGCTGTTCTCAAGATGCTCGCTGGATGCCACTTCCAAGGATCTCCCCGGTGTCAGTTGGGTTGCAGTTGAACTCTTTATGACACCCGGAAGAAAGTGGGAGTGCGTCACGGCGCAAGGCGACTCCACTTGGACCATATATCGCAATCGAGTGTGTCACTCAATGCCCGGCATCACCCTGGGTTGTGCTGACTTCCATGCTCGAATAGATATCCCGGAGGCGACATGTTTTGGTTGTGTTCCCATACAGAGACACCTCATGCTTCCTTGCAAGCATACCAAATTCGGTACCGCTTTCATCCTTGATGCTGCCGGGTCAGTCCTACCCTTGCCAAATATGTTCTAATATTTACCACCCGCGAGACAGGTACGCACGAAACGATGGCGTCGTATGGCTGGCCCATTTCGCAGTGCCAAACTCAACCATTGGATACCCAGTTACATGCGGGGATTCGCGTGATTGACATCCGGCTTTCAATCATAGATGGGCGACTGATCGCATACCATGGAATCTTTCCTCAAGTTACACCGTTTGCAAATGTGCTCACCACACTTTACAATTTTCTCACATCACCTGCCACAGCGAGTGAAACGATTGTAGTTTCAATCAAACAGGAAGATTCCGACACGGAACTGTTTCCTAAGCTGGTCTATGATGAAATTATGGCGTCACCTGGCAGACTCGAGATGTGGTTTCTTGAACATCGCATACCCTGTCTCGGAGAAGTCAGAGGGAAAGCCATCATGTTTCGTCGGTTTGGTGGCAGCTGGGAGAAGGGCGCCAACGGGATCTGTCCACCTATTTGGCCAGACAGTGCCAAAGAAGGTTTTGAGTGGGAGTGTGACGGGACTTTAGTGCTAACTCAGGACTGGTAAGTTACATGGCACCATGTCGCCACATGACGTGCCCGCCCCTTACCCACAGCGAAACAGGTACAGCATTCCGTCTTTCTTCTCTATAGCCGAAAAGGCCGCGCTTTCGATGGGTATGCTTGTGTCGCCCACCGAGAGTCCGATGCCGATCCTTTCGATATCGTTCTTGTCGGCTGCGTCAATACCCTTGGCCTTGCCTCCTATAATCGCGCGGGGGTTTGGGTGGCCGAAGTGGGGCCTGGGGTTCGAAGGCGTGAATGACCGGGTGGGGAAGTGCTTGCTGGATCAACTGAGCTCAGATGAGGTCAAACGTCAACGCTTGCCCAATGGATGCATAGGTGATGCGCTGTCAGCCTCGGGGACAGATGCGGGTCCGCGGATAAGGGGATGGGCACTGATGGATTACTATGCAGATCCCAGTGATGCAGAGGTGGTCCCACTATTTGTGGAGTGCAATTTCAGAGGGAGAATGGCTGGTGAGGAGGGCTGGTGAGCGAATTTCTAGTCTGCTGGATCTGTGATCGCCTTTCTCTGGGGTAGTGAAACAATCGGAACAATATAGATCTACAGACGTTATGTTCGTGGCAAGTAGGGTCATAATGATAACGTGTCAACTCCACAGATCGAGAAGGACGATTCGATGACTCTCCGTCCATTTCATATCTGCCTCGTTGGCACTTATTCAGACAGCCTACACCGCGTTCTCCCGATCACTCGGCAATTGCACGCAGCCTCAGCCTTGCGTTTCCGTACGTTTAAATACGAGTCTGAGTAGCAGCCAATGTCCCAATTACTCTTCCCTTTCAACCTCCTCCAATCTTCCCCTGTCTTCCCCACCTCCCTTTCTGGAAAGTTAGCAGAGCAGCTCGAGCTAGTCATGGTCGCCCCTTCCAAATCACGCGCTGTGGCAGTATATTGCGCCGCCTCCTTGGGCCATCAAAGGGCTTTCCAGCAGGCTGCCCTCTGTACGTTGTCGATCACCTCCTCGTCACGTGTCTCAGTGACTGTGTCCAGCTGTTGCACAAGCGCTCGTCGCAACCAATAGACCCCTTGTATATGGTGGCGGTAACAGCGGCATCATGGGCGTCGTCTCTGGCGCCGTAGCCAACTGTGAGGGCGGTAAAGTCACAGGCATCATCCCTTATGCCATCTTCGCTGCTGGCGGCGAAAAGGACAAGGGAAACGGCAAACCAAAGACCAGCGCGGTCGCCGACTCACTCTCGGATGAAAAACGTAGAGGCGAGGTACGTATTTACGCATGCCCCGTCCTCGCGATGCTCACTCGGTCGGACATTCAGATGGAAACCGTAAGTCCCGTCCCCTTTACACGTGTACTCCTGGCCACTTTGCGTAAGTATGTCGTCCGCTCACATGCGTCCATCAACCAGATCGTCGTCAACTCGATGCACGAACGCAAAATTGAAATGGCGAAACGAGTGGGTGCCTTTATCGGCCTGCCTGGTGGCTTTGGCACATTCGAAGAGGTGCGTCGAGTGATGTTACTACACAGCCCCATCACTGACGGAATCCTTCTCATTGGCCAGATCCTCGAAGTCGTTACCTGGAACCAGCTTAATATTCACAATAAACGTAAGTCGTCCCTTAATATACCTACCTTCCGCGCTTATGCACCTGCGCCCGCTCCCATCAATGATCGCACAGCCGTCATTCTCATAAACGTGTTCGCCTACTACAACCCACTCCGCGAACTCATCCGCAACGGCATTCGGGAGGGCTTCATCCGACCCGAGAATGAAAAACTCGTCGTCTTTGTCGATGGGCCCGCAGACCGCGCAGCGCACGAGACCTTTGATTGGGGTCAGGCAGCGGTCGACGCCATCGACGCATGGGAACACGACAAGGTCTCCACCCTGCCCTTCTACTGGACAAAGGACACGGACGGCAGTGACATGACCCACGTCAACACGGACCCTAACCTCCTCAATGGGAAAAGCACGGTGGAGCACATTGAGACGACCATCCCTGGCCTCAAGCTCACGCATAGCTGGTTTAAACGGGTGTGGCACGTGCGCTCGTGGTCAAAATATGAATCATCACATTGATCGGCCTTGGAGGTGAAGCTGTGTTGACCATGGTACCCACGGATATTTACTACCTCATGCGTAGAATATGCTCCAGGCGCATGTTATCATATATCATACTACGTATAGATATGGGATTCAATTCATGTTCTATGCTCTATTCACGCACGCGAGGGATTCTCCAGATCTCAGCCGTTTAGCCTTTAATATTTTGCTGGGGGATTGCCAAGGGATGGGTCGATCTTGCGGGTGGCGTCCATGAACGCATTCAAGTCCACTTCCGTTATCTTGGCCTTTCTCTTCAAGGAACATGAGCATCCTGCACCTGATTGGCGTAAAACATACACACCTCTTGAAACCCCTTGACAATCGCCTGGAGCATCTGAATACACCTCGCCTTTAATTGTCCAGTCAGCAGACGACCCGCGCGATAATCCTGCAAAAATGAGCTCGAAAGACGCACAGGAACCAAGGTCGCAAAACTCACCTCGCCAAGTGTTTTGAGCTCTTCATCATCGTCCAAAAAGAAGCTCAGATACTGATACGCAACGTCCACCTCCGTATCCCCTCCATACTTTCTATGCTCCTCCTCCGTCTCCCGCCCGCCCGAGAACCCATGTTTATTAATCTTGTTCTTGATCTGGTTCGGGGTATCACTCATGTATATCGTCGAGTTGGGATCCGACGCGCTCATCTTGGTCTGCGGCCCTTGCAACGCAGGGAAAAATCGCGAGTGGATGAGCGCGGGTTTAGGGTACTTGAGTTTTTGGGCGACGTCGCGCGTCAGGCGAAAGTAGGGATCTTGGTCTATCGCGCACGGGATCAGCGAGGGGATGTTGGTCACGTCGCCAAAGATTTGGGGAAAGGAGTTGGAGAACGAGGGTGCGGCTTGGATAGAACAGAAATGGATCTTGCCGATGTTGTCTCTGACGGGACTTTCTTAGCCAGCCAAGACAGCGAGCGATCCAAACTCACGAATCGGTGAATCCGAACGTCGCCTTGGATTGATTATAGGAAATCTGGCGGGAGATCTTGACAACGTTGTGGTAGAAAGTGCCACCGACAAATTGGAGGTCACTGAATATAAACGTCTTCTTGAGATTGAAACCGACAGCGATAATGTCTTTTGCATTGCTCCGAGAGAATCTCTGTACGTCCTCTATTTTTAGTTCGTGCTTGAACAAGAACTTTTCGTCATCTAAACCCAAGAGATGAACAAGTCCCGTTCCTTGGACGAGAGAGATCATTCACCTGTGAGCTGAATGACCAGTGGGACATCAAACACATCCTGCAACCACCTTGTCCCTAAATGAGATCGGAAGACGGAGCAGGTCAAGAGACCTACTTTGTAAAAACAAACGGGATCATATGCCCGATATGCATGCTATCACTACTCGGTCCCCGTCCCGTATACAAGAAAAACGGCTTCCCTTGCTCATACCGATCCAAAATGCGATCAAACTCCCTATGCAAAAAAGAGGAATCGCACCAACAACACGGAAAGAATCGACACGACGAACCGGTGGGAGAAGAACATGCCTCGTCGCAGGAGCGGGTGTGGCTTGTGCCCCGTCAGTTTCTCGAACCGGTCGAGCAACGCAGCGTCGACGCGGCGTGTCCCAAACTGATCAATCAGCTTGTCGTAGTCGATCGCGAGCTGCTTGCCGTCTGCAGACACTGAGCCGTGGACACTCCATGGCGTAACGACCTGCTCGTGCGCTAGAGACGGATCGGCGGGCTTGATGGCTCGGGCAGTATCAGGAATGCTGGGGCCACCGTCCGGTTGGGGTCTGAACAAGATGATTAACGCGTAATTTTGGCGCAGGAATGTGAGCCTCACGACGTCTCATTCAGGGTCGTAGCAAGCGAGTCTACTGGATCCTTTGACGCTGCGTCGGACATCTTTGCACGATGGTCGTGATTGAGTAGATCCGAACGGCGACCGAGTTACACACTGACTCGAACAAGCATATAATGGTCAACTGAATACCATTCATTCTACCGTCTACACAAGCTACCCACTTGAACGCCCTTTGTATGTGAATGCTAATGTCAACATCGATAATAATATCATGCAGAAGAAAGTCAATTGAAGTGTATGTGTATGATTATTGCGTGGAGAGGGGAGGATGGGAAAATCCGTGCGCTACGTCTGCTCCCCGGCCATAACCCTCGGTAAAAGTAACAATTTTTTGAGTGTAACTCGCGTGACCAACTGCAGATGACGTGGTCATGTCGGGTGAACTTCAGACGACAAGCGATGTGTTCACGTTGTGGCGATGCGATAAGGTAAATGCGAAGGAATGGAAGGTGGAAATAGACAGAATGAGCGGCCCACAAGGACACGATGTCATGGTTTCCTGAACTCGCACAGCACCGTGTAGATGGTGTTGAATGCCGTGTAAATCTCTTCTCTAACCTAGAATCAAAATGTGTCAGTAAAAGCGAGACACGGAACTAAGAAAAATCAAGGTTTACCTTTGCGCCAGTCAACACAATCTTGCCCGAAACGAAAATAAGTAACACGACCTTGGGCTTCAGCATGCGGTAGATGAGACCGGGGAAGAGCTGCACCCGCGATCAACAATCATCGATGCAGACCAATTCAATGGCACACACCTCAGGCTCGTAGCTGCTGAACTGTCCATGGCTATACGCGAGACCCTCTAGTCGTATGGGAAACTTGACGTCGCAACTGCCAACGATGTTCTGGATCTTGAACTCGGCGAATTTGGCGTCAAAGCCAAGTTTCTGCACGATACGAGCATATTTGCGCGACGCCAGCCTCGAGTCATCTTCGCTCTTCGCACCCGTGACGACCATCTTACCCGACGCGAAGATGAGGGCGGTGGTCTTGGGTTCGCGAATGCGCATGATGACAGCGGCGAAACGCTAATGCAAAAGCGCATTGGCGTGCCCAAATATGCGAATTTAAGTTGTGATACCAACCTTTGGGTTATACTCTGCGTTCCGCGCGTGCAGGGCAATCGTCTTGAGGTCTAGCCTGCAGTCGAGATTGACAGTCGCGACAATGTTTTGAAGAGTGGGGACGATGCCCTCCACTGCGGTGATGTGCTGTTGCTCAAGCGTCAATGGTACCGGTGTAGCGGGCACGGCGGGGGCCGGCGCTATAGAAGGGCCGGCAATGGTAGGGGAAGAAGAGCCATTGCTTGTCGTCGTAGTTGCATTTGCCAGGGTCGTAGACGCGGTGGAAGCAGGCGCTGTCGGTGGTGGGGTATGCGACTGCGAAAGCGGCGATGGCCCAGGCAACGCGAGACCCGACGGTCCAGGAAGACTAAACGAGCTGGGGCCCGGAAGAGCCAGTCCATTGGGCCCCTGCGCTGTCTGCTGGGGCTGATAGGGCGCTGCAGATCTGCCAAATGTGACTTGACGCGCGGGGAGTGCAAACGACATTTTCCTAAAAAATTGATGAAAGTCGGGGTAAAAGAAGGCGTGGGAAATTTAGCGTGGGTGAAAATGGGGGCAAGTTGTCGGGGGAGCATCCTCCTTATATATTGCTCCAAATTCAAACTCCGCTTATAACAACAGTCAACACGCTATTGTGACACCTTTCTTGTTTGCCCCCACCATCTGTATGATCTGTATGATCCGTTTCATTCTATCTCTTGTTTTAGTCCTCCTTTTTGGTTCTGACTTTCCTTCGTCCTACTAGAAGGTTATGAGGCTTTGAAGGGCTGCAAGAGACGAGGAATAGATGGCTGCGGGTGACGAATGTTCTAGAAGGATACCCAATATATCTATTATTTCACGCCACCCACAGGATTTCCGGTTCCGATAATCACTGCGGCTTATCTCATCCATTGTGACTCGAAACAATAGAGTACGATCAACAACAACAATAACAACACGGTCATATTTTACATGTTCGCATACAAGAAAAACATGAGAGCCAGCTGAAATATACAGATATATCCACACTGTTCATGAAAACAAGACTTGAAGTTTCGTGAACACTCGTTGAAAGAAGAAATGAAAGCCAAGCGCTGAACAGCCTCCATCTCAAGTAGCGATCAAATCGCATGTTCATTGGCCACCAAACAGCGGAGCGCGCTCCTCATCGAGGAGAATTACAACGCCCGTGAACCTCCTGTACAATCCCCAGATGCCCTTGACCACGCAGAACGCGCTCAAGATGGCGAAAGCGAGGGAAGACCAGTGCACGAATGGGTTTCCCTGATGAGCGAAGATGGCGAACAGGGACCACATGATCGCAATGGATGCCGGCAAGTCACCCTCAATGGAACTGAAGGCGTAAGCTGCGGCAGTGCCCTCAAGGAAGAAGCTGTGTGGCGGGTGGCACGAGTGAGTTAGGGTGGTATCCACAGGCGAGCGATCGACTTACAGAGCAAGGAACACGAAAACCTTGGTCCACACACCAGCAGGTTCGGTAAGAGCGTTGATACCAAAGGCCTCAAAGGCGGTGAGAACGACCAAAACAGTGGTCCAACCATGCCAGAGCGAGAAAGGAAGATGCACAAAGATTTCGTCGCCCGTGCTGGCCGGCGAATGATGCTTCTTGACGATGTAGTAGATGTGCTGACCAGAGTTGCAATCGAGTTAGTAAATGTCCGCAAGGTGAAATGCAGCTGCGAGGTGCACGGCTTCCGAAACGCCGGTGCCCCGCCCCAAATGAAGAATGGAAGATGCAACTAGGTACATGGAGAGGCAATACACTCACCGTTACAGTGCTGCTGACGAAGAGCGCAAAGATAAAAGCCACGATGTAGTGGTGCTTCGCCCATAGGTTGACGTAAATCGCGTTGAGAACACCGAGCAAGGCGAACCGCCATGCAATGCCATCGACGATGACCTTCTTTCCAGTTGCGGTGAACTGGTAAACGACGGTGCCGAGAAGGAGGAGGTGAATGAGGGTCCTGTCCGAGGAGTGAGCATGAGGCCAGTGAGGAATAAATAAACATACCAGATCAAGAAAGCCCAAGGAGCAGGGGTGATGTATGTTTCTTTTCCAGAATAGTAGATGTCATGTGGGGCTGCGATGGTGTAGATGTTGGAACCGAGGAAGGCGAAATACACGATAATGTTGACGAGCTAGAGCCAAAGGTGCAGCTGGTGTTCGACAATGAGATTACAGTACGAACCTTGAGCAAAATGTCGTCCGTCCAGGAGCCTTCGGACATGGTGGAGAGGTGTGGCGACGACAATGAGGGGAAGAGAGTAAGAGGGGTAGTTGTCGCATTCGCTTATGAAGCCCCAGCTTATGTACCCCGCCCTGACGACACGCCCCCCAATTGCCGAGCCGAATTCCCACCAGAGCAAGCCAGAACCCAAATCATATCCGAACTGTACGAAATACGGCCATTCACTGCGCACAATCCCCGTCTTTACGATGCGAAAAGCATGCTGCGTCACATGTCCCCGTCGGATGACCGAGAATGAATAAATGGTCTGACCATAACCACGTAGAAAACATGTATAAGGAGGGTATTACATTAGCTCAAGACACGAAAGCACAAATCTAGACTCCAGCAACAATCCTATAAGAGCGCGGATGGTCAGTTTTCCAATCCAAAGCGAGTCGGTAAAGGACTTACTCCTCGGCCTTGTTAAGCGCAGTCACCATACCCACCACTTCCTTCCTCCTGTTAACCACGAACTCGCTCTCCTTCATCAGCTCATCCAGGACGTCAGGCTTGTAGAGTTCTTGTAACAGCTCGCGTTGCAAATTCTCCTTTGAGTGGTTCACCAACGTGAGGACGATTGCCTTCGGGACCATGTCGATCATCTCCCGCTTGACTATGATGAAATACGAGTGAATGAGGAGCTCTGTAATAAAGTCGAGTGAGCATGGTCTAGGGCTGGATAGCCATATGACTTACTGATAACTTCAGTCTCCATGGTCTCTCGCTCACTGAGTGCTGATTGAGGCCTAATTATCGCAGGCGGCTGCAGGATACACAAGTGTTAACCCAGTTCAGCGACCCATCATCTATAATACCTACCGACTCCATGACCGGGCCAGCTTTCTTCGCTTGTCCTTTCTTCGCCGTCGAGAAGAACGAACCGAAGAAGCTTGGTTCATCTTTCTTCGGGTCGAAATCAAAGTCGCGACTGCCGTTGGTTTGACTTTGATGCTTGGCACCCTTCGCATCCGACACAGGCGGAGGTGGTTTGTTCGCATTGAGGCGTTCCTGGACTATACTCATGGCCTGCCAAAAAGAAACCAGTCAGTAAAGGGCGGATTGAACTTGTGCGAAAGACAATTTGCCTTGTGTCCGCCAAGGAAGTCAGGATGGGTCGTGTTGACGTAGCATGCTTGCATGCTGTGACGAAGTCATGTTCAGCTAAGTCTCAACGCGATGGGAATAATAAGGTGTACGCACGCAACCATATCAGTCACAAGTTTGGTCGTTGGATTCATGGCGTTCTTGAAAAAATTCACAACAACAGAGTTGAAACGTTCTTTGAGAGCGGGGAAACGTCTAAAGGCTTGCTGTATACCAAGTCATGGTCAGCCATCCCATATCTGAGAGTAATAGCATACAATCTTCTGCAGTAGTTGTCCAAGGATTCGGATCAGCTCATCGTATACAAGTTGACAGCATTTCAAGCCGGGTTCTTCGAGCCTTTTAATTTGCTGCTTGACGATAACCTCAAAGGCTTGAGTACCAACAAACAATGCTGGCGTTGAACCCTATCCACAAGTTCAAAACCATATAATCAAACGAAATAGACTGCCACCTACAGAGGAGTTGTAGAGAATTGTTCTGATATCACCATCCTTTACTTGATCGAATGGATCGATGCTTTTAACACCAGTGTTGAACAGTTCATGGAATACGAAGCTGATACGCGCGCCACCACTGAGTTCATTCAAAGACAAGTCATTTGTGTTACCATCAATCACAGTGCGGAACTCATTCGTGAACTCGGTGATGACGGAAAGAACAACGTTGCCTCCTGAACCATCGCCCAGTGGTCCACCAAGGCTTATAAGCTCGGCATTGTATTTTTGAAGTTGCTGGGTTATACGCGCTTTAATATCAGGGAGGGTGTTGCGAATGTGTTGCATAAGAATCTGAACAGTTTATCAACTTGTAGTATGCAGAAATAATAATCGTCGACAGACCATATTGAGCTTGCGGGCAAGGAAAGGGGTCCCGCAGTATTGAGATTTTCCCTTATATGAAGGATGTGTCTCAAAGAAATTGCGCTCTCCCTCGAGGGCAGCACTGATAGACTTGGAAGTGTCAATATCCCGTTGTCCACGGTTCACAACTGGTACATAGCCGAGCCTGAGTGGGATGACGCGTCCCGCAAGAATGTCGACAACATCCGTTCCTTGGTCCCTAGGCATGCGATGAGATCGTTTTTCATATGAGAGTGAGTTGAATGATGTACATCAAATCAACCTTGGTGAGGACACCGATTGTGCGAGTTCCTTCTGGATCAACCTCACGAGCCAACTTGAGACCGTCCGAGTTCGCCAAATCGGTGTTGGCCGCGGTGACAGCAAGGATGATACAAGCAGGTCGCGATATGTACTTCAAAAGCATATCCTTGATTTGCTTTTCAATGTCTTTGGGCTGGTCTCCGACAGGCACTTTTGTTAAACCAGGCAAGTCGACGAGGGTGAGTGTCAGCACATTGGGCGAGAATATACGCAGGTTGATGGGCTGTGGTGAGATACCAGCATTGCGACCCGTCTTTGCTTCTGTGTCGCGGACGATCTCTGCACGGATTTTGTTGAAATCATAAAATTTCTCGCCAGGCAAATGCAAGAATTCTCCCCATTCCGATTCGTTGGCTTGGTGGTCTGCGCCTGCAAGTTGTGCTTTGGCGGGTGCTTTTTGAGGTCAAGAAAGTCATGAGATGTAATTCGCAACGTACATGAGATACCATTCGGTTGTGGTGGGTTGGCAGGGCGGTGGTTGAGCTGTAGCACGAGCGGCCGCCGTGTTACGATACCAGTACCACGAGGCAGGAAATCTCGTCCAACGATATTCTTGAAAGAGTAAATTACTTGACTGTAGCGCAGTAAATGGCACTGTATACCTCGAGTACACTGCTCTTGCCACTACTTTGGCTGCCGAGCACGCAAATTTGTGGTAGGTCTATTTGAGATCCCGATGATCCAACTGTACTGAACACATCTTGAAGCTTGTTTATAACTGAGACGATTTCTTGACCGAAACCCGTGGACATGGTGGACGTGAGAGTAGAAAGACAAGGAGAACGTGCAGTCTCTGTGCTGCGAGAAACACGCGATGAAGATGGCGCAACACCGCCACAACCAACCCGCAGTCCAAGTCCTAGCAGCTGTTTGCTTGTCGGGTCAACCGCAGCCTTGTGGGCATTTTCGGGTTAATTTTTACGTCAAATGAAACCTGCTCGGCTCAAGTGAGGGTTCACAATCGCACCCATCATGTCTACCCTCCCAGCTTGCTTCAGCGATGTACCCGTTGCCCCAAATCGTGCCCTTTACATTGCAGAAATCCTGGAGATGATCATGGACCAACTCGTCAATGATAAACGTAGTATCTGTCGCCTCGCCTTCACCTGCATGGCCATTGCCGAACCAGCCCTCGACCGTCTATGGGCCCTTAATCACTCCCTGGAACCCTTTATCTCTCTCTTGCCGAAGGAGTTGACCCTCGATGTGCGTATGGAAGGACTGGACAACTTCCATCAAGACCTAATGTCGTTTACAGGATGACTCCGTTCTTCAATATGACCCCCTTATACTCTCTAATCTACCCCCAGAGAAGTGGGCAGCATTCGACAAATACGCTGTGCGGGCGCGTCGTTTATATGCAAAAACGGTCACCATGAATCCTCACCGTGTTTACTCCTCCATCTACAAGCAACTTATCGATGTCCGTCCAAACGTCGAACTCTTTCCGAACCTTGCCACTTTTGTATTTCATGCGAAAAGCCTTCCCAACCCGCACCTCAGAATGTTTCCCTCCTCACTACGCTCCATCACATTCAGTTGGGCCAATGTTGTGGCTCCGGAGGTGGAAGTCGTCCTGTGGAGTTCGGTCATGAATCGGTTGCTTGTGGATGCTCCTCTTATCGAACATATTCATTTCGAGGGAAGCCCAAAGGAACCCTTGGGCTCCCTTACTCCTTTTTCCTTCCAACGACTTCAAAAAATCACGATCAAACCTAGCCCCCTCGTGCCAAACGTCCTGCACAAATACTGTCATGCACTCTCTGCATCCTCCGTTCGGGAACTTGATCTACGTTTCGTACGCTGGCCAGATTCTCGTCTCCAGCCGCTATCACCTGTCTTTCCCTCGCTGAGGAAATTGACTATCGATGGTTTACCATCCCACGCCATCGATTTTGTTCGATTGCTCTCAAGTCCGATGCTACAGGAGTTGGCGATCGTTTCCCAAGAGCGTGGTGACGACCTGCTGAATCAGTATGCCCAGCTCCTCATCCTCCTCGCGACCAAGTATCGTCGCGTGTTTAGAACGCTCAAAATACAAAAACCTCTGCAATGCCGTGATCAAACCGATCTCGATTCGTTCCTTGACGCAGTTCGGACGTTGGGCGGTGCGGGCGCTGTCACTCTACAGATGAACTTAATTCTCGGTTGGCAGGATCTGACGCTCGAGGTGCAGGATATGATTGAACCGTCAAAATGGACGGCTTTTAAGCATTTCAAAATCACGCCTCGCCGAGCGAGTGCGTCTTGGAGCTGGGGTAACGTACTTCTTAGTTGATTTGATGCATACATTGAGGCATACCCTTTCCACCCATCGTATCGATAATCGCCTCCTTGGATTATCGCTGTTTCGCAGTGTTCTAAGATATGTATTATACAATTACCTATGGCCGTAGAGTCGATACCACATATTCAGTCCCTGGATGTTAGACTTGATTGAGAAACTCGTGATCGAAGGATGCGAGAGCGGTGTGCGATAATACTGGAGCTCGTTGGCAGAACGACGATACGCAGCGAGATACAACTTGTTTGTATCAGTATCAAGGCGAAACTGATGCTGCACGTAATCTTGTACAAGACACTCTCTGGGCGTACCGTTATAAACGGGCCTTTTTCGATGGCGGCCCTTGAAACCAGGCTCAGGCAGGAAAGGAGTCTAGTCCAATCACTAGACCTGAAATCATCCGTTCGTTAAAGATAAGGTACACACGTGATCAAAATGTGTCCATTCTACTGTGATAGAAGTATGCTCCACCAAATTAACCGTAGTTGAGACGGAAGACGTCATTGGAGCTGTCGAAATGCGTGGGTCACCTTGATATGCCCTGATGACCAAACCTGATACATACATATAATAACTGCCACCATCGGGGATTAGCTGGAATACTTGACTGAAGTTGAGAGGAGTGGATGAACCATCGACCTGTTTCACTGTAAGCTGGAACGAGACACGGATCAAACCAACGCACCACCAATAGACCAGTAACGCTAACGATGATAGCCCCAGCGGCAGAAGAGGGCTGCGCGTCGATGGTTGTCACCTTGTGTAAAACCGTTTGGAAAGGCAAGCCCTAGGAAATGATCAGCAGCAATAGAGAGCCTCAAAAACGAATAGTTACAGCGAGTTTCTCGACGATGCTAGTGGCGCCCTGCAACTTGCTTCCCTCCCATGAGAGCATTGACGTCTCACGCTACATGTTCAATCAGATCAAACCAGATCGCGTCGTTTTCGATTGATGGACGTACGTAGAGGGGGAACAGTTGGCCCCGACCAGAGTCGAATGTCGCATAGTAAAAATCCGTGAACTGTTTTGCAACGTTGTCTATATCTGTAGCCATCGAGTCGACCGAGTTGTGTTGGATCAGTAGAAAGAAACGTTGTTGGTTTTGTGGCACGCCCCATATTAGGTCAATATCAGGATCGCCTTTGACACTAGGTTTCCCACTGAAACAGACCCACAGCTGGCTGGCCGGCAGCCCACTCTCAAGTGCGCCAATGACCGACATTCCCCGTCCAAGCATGCGCAGGAAGAGTTCTGCGCAAAACTTGTTATCTTCCTTCAAGCCTCCAGGCAACGGCGGTCCCACTCAAGTTGGTAGTATCTCCTCAGCGACCGGCGCAGCCTATGCAGCAGTTCAAACCCCAACAGCAAGCGTTACACCAGGAAGAGAGTGGGACGGCCAGTCCGTGCACTCTGAGTCGCTGTCCTCGACAGCCACTTTGGTTGCAAACGGCGCACCTGCCGTTGCTCAGGGGACCTCCGTCGAGTATCTTCGGGATTTGGTACAGAAACGAATCGTCACCCTTACTTATATGCGCAACGTACACGAAGGGTGCGTCCGTCTTGTTTTGAACAATCGATATCTACTGAATCCACGCCTCAGACGCAGTCACTGGTTCCACACGATCATGATGTCTCGCGGCGAACTTGATAGGGTGTTCAATAACATTGCAATGAAGAAACGGTGTGTACTGTAACTTATCTGCGGTTTTTCTGATCGTTGGTTGGGTAATATCGTAGGACACATCGCTTTGCAATCCTAGCAATGTCTCTCTCCAACCTTCTCGATATCCCTCAAGCCCATGACTATCTTCGCGGTCTACTCAACACCATGAACGAATATGATCAAGCCAAAGAAGAACCCGATAAACCAAAATATGTACTGAACATAATCGTGTCTCAACAATATCATCCTGACCTTGTACTGTAGCGATTATTTCGGTCCAAAGTGGCAAAACGACAAGCTCCGGGCGGCTTCGCTGATTATACCGCACCATACCTAGACGGGTCGGAAGCCTCCTACCTTGTTTCACCCCATATAGTACGTTAAACCACGGTGCATAGTGCGCATTGAATTGATCTCCACTAGCCCTTTCCCCTGGATTACCACCAAACATTACTATCCCTTCTTGACGTGCTATCTGAGGTCTATAATAAGATTTCCCGTATTCTCGGTCCCTCTGCGTTCTCGAATTCTGGTCAGCATATGATGGGCCCTCTGGGATTGCTTGCCCCGCATCCAGGAGTGTCGTATCTGTTCTCAGGCCAAGATTTGACGCCCAAACCCTTGGAGGAGAGTGATGGTAGTTTATGGGGAATTGCAAACGTTCAATCTCCTGGCCAGAATTATGGAAACGGGCTAGGGAGTCCGCCCCCCAGCTGGACGGCGGGGTTAGGTGATACCCTGCTGAAAGTAGATACAAAGTTCAAGGTGTGTTTGATGATCCATCTTGCTGACTCTGATGGTGATGCCTCGCAGAAAATAACGTCCATTCTATTGAAAGAACTTGATGCGGTGGCGCGCAATGGTATCAAGGATGAGCTAGCTTCCCTGGATCCCCTACTTCGAGGAGTTGCCGCAACGGAAGATCAGTATGACTTTGAGGGAAATGTATGAACACTATGTACTTTGCATTGTACTACCACCGCATCTTATTTCATTCCGGGGTTTCGTGTGACATAGGTTTCATGTGACATACCGCGTTCGGTCACACTGCCACTGAACGCGTCTCTTAATCATGCCAACGAACAATGTACAAGTACTCCTTGCGCAGGACATTCCTGACCCAACAGACTTTTCAGAAACCAAGCTGCATCGACTAGACGCCAGTTTTCGATGTACCATCTGTGGGGAATTCTTTGACGCCCCGATATCACTGGGATGTGGTCACTGTTTTTGTTCACTGGTACCAACGACCAAGCCCCTTTAACGTGACCATGCTGAAAGATACTCCAACAGTGCATACGAGAACATATCGTGAAAGAACTGGAATGTCCAAGTTGTCGAAAACCTGCAGCAGAAGCGCAATTCAGGGTAAACCCGGTTCTCGAGGAGGTTGTCTCGGCGTGGAAAACAGCGAGGTACGAACGTCGTTGTCTGTCGCCATTCGCTTGCTCATCGACCTTAGACCAACTGTACTTGATTTTTCTCGACAAACACGGTCAAAAGCGGTCTCTAGGCGTAACACGAACAATGACCAAACTCCGCGTGCATTCCAGACTCCTGTCCGGAATGCGCGGAAACGCAGGCGCACCGAGGTCTCGCACAGTTCGGACTCTGATGTTGTGTGCGTAGCAGGGCCTTCGAACGGAAATGGATCAAGCGACTCGTCACCACTTCAGGCCAAGATCGCGAGGAAAGTTTCTGGTCGGCAGACGAATGTGGAGCCATCATCGGATCCAAGAGAAGAAGAACTCTCACAACGTGAGTGTGTGTGTGACCTTGACCCCTGTCTTCTCATCGTTGGTTTTTGTTCAGCCGATTCGGTAATAACCTGTCCTGTGTGCGGTGACTCTGTCGAACTTCAGATGATTAATACACATTTGGACGGACCAGATTGTGGTCAGAAACTGCCCTCTAAAAAAAGTAACCCTTCCAATCCACATGCAAAAAATCCGTGGTCGATGCTGCTTGGAGGCAAGTCGGAGAAAGGCAAGAATAAGCAGAACAGGTGATTGGTGGTCGTCGGTGCTCAAATCAAGACTCAATTATGGCTCTGACATGAAGTGATTCAGATGACACATTGGAGCGGTTACCCAAGGTCTCATATGACGTCCTGAAGGACAAGGCCCTAAAGGTGCTTCTATCTTCCCAACGACTCCCCGCAAGTGGGGATCGAAACACACGGATTGCTAGACACAGAAGGTAATATCCATTTTTAAGCGCAAACTTTTGAAAGGGTCAACCGTCTATTTAGATGGGTTATGATGTACAATGCAAATCTCGACAAGACAGCGGGTCGTAAGAGCCTACGCGAGTTGCGCCTCGAGTTGAAAGCATGGGAGGAGGGCCAAAAGGGCCATAAGTACGTGGTCGAAGATACGTTTGCCTATGAAGTGGGTTTGGTCTGTATTGCTGTGGCCCAACTGACCAACAATCTGTCAAGGCATTACATAAAGAGGAGTTTAGCCGACTTACTGAGGAAGCGCGCCAGAGGGGAATTCGCCCTCCAATACTAGCTGATGCTCCGCCAGAAGGAGTTGAAGACGATCAAGAACATGTCTAGGCTACGGGTTTCGGTGTCCGTTCTCGATGCTTTTAACAGAATGCCTCTTCTGAGTAGTGGAAACCATCATACGCAAGCTGTCCCGAGGGCAACGCATGAATTTGGTGAGACCTGTTTTTGGTCATGTCTGACACCAGTGTACACTGTTGAAATTCACTACTCGAGCCATGGCAGCGGTTGCGGAATCGAGATCGTGTAATAAATTTCACCACAGCATGCCATTTTGAATACCTGTCAAAGGAGCTCCTCAGTTTGCATGGTCTGATCGCGCTTGGCAAATCACTGTATCCTCGCGTAAGTAAGTGCCTCGCCGACTGAATAGTACTTGTTGGAGTGAGGCTGCTTTGTCCCACCATGGCGCTTTGACAAGTGGCGAACGTTGTATATAACCGCTGGCGAGTGGAAACAACTGTCAAAAACCTACAATATGAGCAGGATCTCACAAATGCTTTCAGTGAGCATTATCTAGTCGAGCGTGTTTCGCATTGACTGCATGTGCCTTGCCTAGCTCCTTAGTAATTATGATGCTCGCCCGTTCGGATCGAACATCACATTGGAGGTTCGTAAACCAGTAAGTAAAATGATCGCGCGAATCGGCTCACTCCAGTTTCAGAATGAAAAAGATGGGACTATCACACGGCAATTTCTTCCCCGAAGACAGGATGCGGTGTTCGGTGACCAGTTCGTTTTACAAATTGAATGACCAAGTTGCGACAGCAGGCTTGTGCTCCTCGCGCCACCACCATGTGATGCTGCCACTCTTTGCGAAATCAGTGATCTATCTGTCCAGTCTGTCTGGTCAGGTCCGTGCCACGGTGGTGAGTTGGTCGCCATCCTGTAGACGAGCGGGAACGATTCTATTTTAGCTTCGACAGCCTTATGCCAGAGAGCCATTTTTTCTGTCTGTACATCATGGCACGCGAGAGTGACGCACAAGTGACATCGCCGTCTCTGTTTCGAGGGATTGTCAATGTCAAGAACCACGATGGCTTTTGGCAGCGGCGACGTGCTCGTTACTGCGGCGCATTCCACGACCGCCTTCGCTGGGCAAATATGATTGGACGCGTGTGTGGTGGCAGAGAACAACGACAAGGTATATATCCATACGGACGGGAACTTGATACAGCTGCGACTGATGCCGATGCTTGGGGAATGATGGCGGCTGGGACCGCGTGGGTCTCCACGTGCGCCGGATATTCGGTAGCGTGTAGTCTGACGCGGCGCAGGCTCGCCTGCGCCCACACAACGTGGTTGTATTTGTCTTTCACGTGGATCCTTCATCTTGTTGTAACATTCAAGCAACGGGCACTTGAAGTGAGCTGTGCGGTGCGCGGAGAGCGGCTCAGACGCATTCGCCATCGGCTAACAACTGACTTTAGCGATGTTCTTTTAGCCCCGTAATGAAACAAACGAAGTGCCGTGCCTTCTGTTCGCACAAGTCGCCGGCTCTCCTTTTGTTTCTGCATCACATGGAGAAAAACAAAACTTGCCTTTTTTGGCACAAGAGGGACGGCCGCATGGCCCGAGGGTCGCTTACGCGGGAAATTTATAACCTCATGCTCCGTTTCCACTCCTGTTCAAAGGAACGATTCGTACCCGGTTCCCTTCCCTATTTCGCCCCCCCATTTTCTGGGCGTGGCGATGGCAGACTGCAGCTCATCCATAGAGGTCTGTCATATCATACATCTCAACGGTCCAGTTCTGAAATGAGCCACAGAGCACGCCCTGGAGCGAAAAACTTGACCGACTGGTAGGTGCCTTCACATCGCTATCCTCTGCCCGACTCACCATAATCTCATAGCGTGCCGCACCCCATGGCACGCACAAGATTCACTATCAAGCAACTTCCGACTGGGATTTCATCCTGGAAACCAAAGAGGCAATAGATATGTCTCTGGTTATACCACACTATCGTGCAAGACAGCAGCCGGTAGACCACCGTTTGAACATGTTCATTGCTGCTGCCTCTGCACCCGTAAAACTAAAACTTGTAAGTCTTGTGCATCTTGTTGTTTCTAGCGTGGGTCTCATGGAGGCGACTAGTGTCGACCCGTCCCTCGATGTAAAATTTGCCTCGAGGTCCAGGCAGACATGTCCAACGTTATCGTATGGCTTCCGTCTGACTTCAAAGGTCACATCCGGTACTCGGGTCGGGCTTCGTTCTCCGCTGGTTTCGTAAATCGTATCAAGGAAAACGTTCGCCTGAATGACGAACTTTGCGACCAATGGGATGCCGATGAGGTGGTCGTCGAAACGAGGGGCACCGTGACATTTCGCATGTGGGACGTCCACACCAATGCACCCGAAAACTGCCGCAAGGAGACGTTGAGACGAATATTTGGCTGTTCGAAGAAACCAGAGGAAACTCGGCGTGGCATCGACTGGGATTTCTTGCTCGAAGATTAGATCTTGGCTGCGATTCCTTCTTCAGTTTCGTTCAGGATACCCTCATTTTGCATGGTTGGGTTGTTTCGTCGAAGACTCTTCGCACAGGATACCTATTTATTGTCCAACCTTGCTGATCAGTTCTGTGTAGCCAATTTGAGCATGTAGCAGCCGCACCTACCATTTATTGTAGCTTTTGCCTTATTCTCGCAATCGTTGTAGCCCTAGTCACCGAAGATACCCTTTTGTCCGTCAAACCACTGTTGCCAGCTGTGAAATGCCAATCAGTAAAACAGCTCAGATAAGCGCTTGACTTTCAGTCAGCTTACGGGACTTACGTGGGCGTAATTGGCAGTGAAGGCCGTTAAATTCACAGGATGGCCACCAACGTTGGATGACACAATTATGTAACCCGCCATACTATCTGCGCACTCCGCAAACTCCTTTCGCCATCGCTTCCAGGGAAATGAGTCGTTTCAGCCACGCGGTTCCACGCCTGGCCATGATCAGCGTGGACTAATTCTCATGGTGCCATCCTCGGTTACACTGGATGGCAGAGTATGCATAATGTGGGTGTTGGCCAGCATTTAAAACGGGGATGTGGTCCATACTGTTGTCCTATCACTCCAAGGCTACCCAGCCATCGTTCGCCTTCATCTGCAGCGCGATAACCCTATGGCCATCGTTGTCTCTCCGTGTCTTTTGAGGAATCTCAGAAGTAAGTTCAAATCTTGTGTCACGTGCACCAGACTTACGGCCATAGTCTTCACAAGCGTTCTTACCGCTATAGCCCTGTTGTTGACGGTCTATAGAGTGGTTTGCCGCTATACAATGCGTAGATTTCGGTGCGAAGATGCGTTTGCAGTTCTTGCGTCGCTGTGTAGTGTCATTTCCGTAGTTGGCTCTTGGCTGCATTCTGAACTGCGTAAGACTGTCCCCTTTTTCGCTGATCATCTCATTGACACATCCAGCTGGCCAACGTTCTGTGATCCCATTCTGGATACATGCGATTGCATGTTATACTGTGGTCTGGTATGTTGTCATCTTTATCTCTTGAAGACCTACCCGACACTTCAACCCATTGTAGGTCCACGAGACTCAGCATTTTATTGTCAATTCTACCATTCACGTTAACATCGCATAAATTGCGTCGAGTGACGATTTTTATTGCTGGTCTGTTTGTCATGATATGGTTCTCATTTATCATATCGTTCGTGGCAAGATGTGCATCTAGCCATGACTTTTGCACTGTTCCAAGTCAACAAAATGGGCAAGAAACACGGTTGTTGACGATAATTGAATTAATTGGTAAAATCTTTCTTGATCGTCGCTTGCCGAATTCTAACTCGAGACACAGCAGACATTCTATCTGACTGTCCATTGATTGGCCTCCCAATCCATTTGTTACGTTCCATAAAACTATCGCGCTCGCCACAGCGAGTAATCATTGCAGCATTTTCCTCCTGTATCCTTGTTACTGTTGTATGCTGTTTCCGGGCCGCATCTCAGCTATCCGATATTTTACCCTTCATCACCGTGGCGATTGACGTTGAGGTACTATGTGATCCTGACACAGCCAGCTCCAAGTTCTCACACTTTTATCTGACAGATCGCGTGTTCCCTGCTTGTGTGCAATGCCCTGTTTATCACCACACTCGTCTACCGTGTGTTCCATCGAAATGACATTCTGTCCGGTGCAAACACGAATTTTCCCAGCTCGCACTCGTCCAGCGCTCCAACCAACATTATACAGTTCACCACGAACTTGGACATCTTCGTTACCAGTAGTATTTACGCTGGCTTTGCTATGACTCATGCCGCAATCGGCGATGCGGAGAAGTGTGAAGTACGGTGATCACGTCACCGCTTCGGTGGGTCTTACTAACACATTGTCCCAAGCATCGAAACTAAACCTTCTCCAGCCTGGGGCATATTTGCATATTCGTCGCTCCCTGAGTGTCTTGTCATCTCTATTATGCCCTTCATAATTTCCAGGTAGGTGAGATCAATTACTCCAACGATACATTGATCCCAGAAGTGTCATCGACAGAGTACCGATTACTCAACATCCGGCCGAGCCTTCCACGCCAGGGACAGATTGTGCCTATAAACCGCGGTCAAAAGCCGCCATGTCGAGTGACCCCTTGGCCTAAACATGAATGCCACCTACCAATTTCCAGAGTCCACGATGCTGATCATACGAGGTCTCGCTTGGTTCTTCTCGGCTCTTCACCCTCTGACCGACGTGTAGCCGTTGGTAGCGTTCTGCAACTTTTCGGAATACTGCTGGCGGTATTTCGTTTGTGGTTCCGGGTCAAAATTCGACGTTTATGGTGGGAGGACGCGTGGTCGTTCGTTGCGTCTGTTTGTGCAATCGTACTGCTGGTCTCGGAGTGGTTGTATTTGAAAGGCGGTGGGTACCACATGGTTTTACGACGAGATTATCGAGCACCGAACTCCAGACAATACCAGACTGGTTGACCTCTGTTGTCGGATTTTGGGTGTACAACCTGGTGCTGACCTGTTTGATATGGTATGTCACTCGATTGTTTCGCTAATGGATCCTTGAGACTCATCTGCTTCAAGGGCTGTTCGCATGAGCTTACTGTTCTCGATAGCACGCATTGTCCGCTCAACAGAGCGTATGCGTCGTGTTGTGATGGCCCTGGCTATCCTCTTTTCTCTAATATTCCTAACGTTCATTGCAATGAAAATATGGTGGTTTGCTCACGATCTAAGTTGGCATGAGGTTGCCGCCTTTTATTCAAGACCCGCATGTTGGTTACCTCAGGCGATGTATGTCTATGAACTGTGTGGTGAGTACGCACATTAATGTTTGCCAGGCATCAGTTAAGACTTGCTCAGCCGACTGTATTTCGTACTCAATCCTCGTTTCCATGCCCCTGCTGTTGCTGTGGAACGTGAATCTCCCTCCGAAGAAACGAAGGGTGATCCTCGCAATCTTCTCCTCAAGCATTGTCGTGATGATGGTGTCAGTATTTCGTGCGGTCAGTCAGATGAAGAGAGTTTGGTCCCTTGTTGGAGTGGCCACCGACTTGGAGGTATGTTCTATGAAGCTTCATTGAGTTCTAGTCTGATGTGATATACCCAGGCAGCTTGTTCCATTATCGTCTGCAACCTACTTGTGGTTGGGACTCTCATTTACCGTTTCTTACGCCGCGAAACTGGGGACGACGAGTATACGGCACCTATTAGGAGCAGGGTCACGACTCTGCCATTGACCACGATTGATTTCAATACTCTGGACTGCCCGGAGGACAGCAGCCAGTTCAGCATCTCTGAGATGCCGGAGCATGACTCTATCCTATCTCAATGATATTTTTTACCTCGCGGTTTGAATGCACTTTTCACGTACGGTATGTTATTTTAGCTTGGATCTATAGTGGATGGATGTAACAAAGGTGATACGATGTAAAAATGATGCCGGCAGTAATGTAACATACATGCCTTATGCCTCACTGGAGAATCCCGCAGGCTGAAGACATTTTTCGAGGGTTGCTAACAGTGTTGGATTCTCAAGAGCAGCTGCAACTCGTTCCTTGTCGTTGAGTTGCTTGTTTACTAGACAGAGAATAAGTTTTGAGCAAGTAAACATATTGCTTGAGGGAGCGCACCTGATAACTCGCTCTGATGAGAACCAGGCTTTAATCGGATATCAATTTTGAACCTTGGTGGAAGACTGCGCGACAGCCTCACTCGGATACACAACCCTGAGGGAGGAGAAATGAATCGCCACTCGTCGTCAGGCAGATGAAAATTGATTTTACCAATCAGGGTCGACATGCCGCAGTGTGGTACCGTCGGCGTGAACTCGACGACAATGTGGTTTTCTCCAATCTCGATCTGTTCAGTAGATACAACCCGGAGTTCTTCCAAGCTGTTTGGATGTTCTGGGTCAGAAATGGATCGTATAAGGTCTGAGAAAGGCATCAATCACATGGTGGGCCGTGGTTAGCCCGAGCATAGTTACCAAATATCTCGTCCTGGTCAATTGGTTCAGCGTCGGTAGTATCACTGTCTTGGTCATCGTCTCCGTCCACCCAGAGAGATTGACCTGTTTCAAAGCGAGACTTCCTTGTCGGCTTGTGTGACACATATATTGTTGGGTTTGCGTTGAAGATTTGGGCATCCATGGTTGTCGGATGAAAGAGATATCGGAGCGTGATCTACGCGTGTCACGCCACTGTATGGCGTCACATTATCACGTGACCCTCGCTCCTGTGAGGCTGTGACCTCCACAATTATAATACGCGTCAATTAACCGTCTGACCCGTTCTCCGAGTGGAATTTGTGTTTAGAATCATTTCTCGTCCCTTTTGTGCGCACGGTATAGCTCCATAAAATATGCCGCCAAAGGTTTGTCGCATTGCTTTTGCGTTGCGTGTCGTACTATTATTTACTCGTTTGCACAGCGTAAGCGTACAGAGGCTGACACGACTACCAGCGGCCCAACGACGCGATGGACCACGAAGACTTCTAGAACGAGTAAGACCTAGGCTTGTCGGGGTTGGCTATTCTGGACTAATTGCTTGTGTAGCCCGGGGAAAAAATGGCGCAGCCGACGTAACTGAGAAGGGAGACACATCGTGGTACGTGCTTCTGACTACATATATATCATGGCGCATTGAAGTCACTTACCCGCGGCTTGTTCAGTAACTCTGTAGAGGTCAGTGATTTCTTCGCGTCGAAAACGCTCAATCATTCAGCAATGAATGCATACAGCCTCCACCCAAGAAGACAAGAGCGACGGGCAAGAATACGAACCAGATTCGAGGGACCAAGGTCTCTGGGTGCGTCTCCTCTCAGTAACTGCGCACAGCCACTATAGCTCATCCTGTACGGCCTAGAATTGCTGACGTAAGCATCTTGATCGGCTAACTGAAATACCGCCTATTGCCACCCCTTGCAGGTACCCCTCAACTCCACCAGCCAACAGCTCCGCGAGTAAGTCAGCCTTTGCCCCATCTTAACACCTGCCGCTACGCCTCGATCACCTTTATATTTTATCCGTCAATTAGGGTGATCGGGTTCAAGTATCGCCTGGTTACCTTCCCGCATGCACCTATCGTCCCTCTTGTGCTGTGTTTCTAACAAACCCGCACTTAGTGATGAGTTGGACATGCCCAAACAAGCTCCAGTTTGTCTTCCTCGCATGTGTAAAAATGCGCTTACATCGACACTGTCGCACAGATCACGGTAGAGTACACACGACAACAAGCAGAAGTACTTTTCAAGAGGTTCGCGGATGACGACGACCCTGAGGTTATGGGGCCGGCGGGTGTAGAAAAATTATGCAAAGAGGCTGGAATATCACTGGAGGGCGCACAGCCTCTCATTCTAGCGTGGCAATTCGGTGCCCAGGAGATGGCCAAGCTCAGTCGTTCAGAATGGCTCCAGGGAACAGAGGTTCTGCGGTGCGTGCGCTCTCTAGTCTGCTTTGGCAGGGTTAGCTCATCACGCACACAAGAATTTCGTCGTTGCCGATCTTGGCAACGGCATTGAAGGAGCTGGATGAGCTTGTCGTTCATAACAAAGAAGGGATAACACCTGTATCCTCACTATCCTCTGTCAAAAAGCGGGATGGAGTCGAGATCTACAGTAGAACTCGCTATTGGCAGTATGCGTCGAATCGCAACGCTGCTTTTACAGAATTGTATCTATTTTGTTTCGCGCTTTCTAAGCCATCGTGAGTGCCAGTATTATTCCGTTGCTTGATGCTGACCTTGCTCTTAGACACAGTAGAAATTTAGACATAGAGGTAAGCAGCTTTAGACTTGCTGTATCGCGCCTAATCGTATGTGAATAGACAACTATGGCACTATGGTCAGTATTGCTGACTCCACGCTACCCAATCATAACTGTCCTGATTGAGTTCTTGACCGTAAGCACGTCCCTTTCTCTTAAAGCACCGCGGCCGACAACGTTCAACAGGAAAATGGCTCTTATAAAGGCGTCAATAAAGATATTTGGAACATGGTGGGTATCCTCAACGATACAACATGAGGAGCTGGTGCTTATCGAGTCGCTAGGTGCATGAATTCTGCCAGACAATCAGTGGGGACTTCAGCAACTACGAAGCCGATGGAGTACGTCGTTTCCCTATGCATTCACGATCTTTCCCAACATCTTTCTAGGCCTGGCCTACCATGCTAGATGATTTCGTGGCGTGGAAGAGGGACAGGATGCCATGTTCGACAAACGTGTCTGCGCCATAGACAATTGATCAAGGACATGCACTACGTGTAACGCTTGCTTAATATCTTCCACACCATGAACCTAGCATCTCCATCTGTGTATCACCGACACTTTAGCTCGCTGAATGACACCACATTTGCATCCTTCTACTGGGTTGGCGGATGACGCGTTTCTTTCTCCCTGTTGTGATATGCTAGGGCAGCCCCGTCGGGCTGAGCGAGCCGTGTGTCTGGCGCAAAATGTAATGGAGGGAATCGGCGAGTTGCTTCTTCTGCCCGACGTTTACTGCCGAGATCGAAACGCGACGCCCGCTTGTCAGAATGACTTGACGAGACTGGGTCGGGCCCAGGTGGGACGAGTACGGCGTGAGTGAGAGGGGCGAGGCCCAGAGAAGTTCGAACTGCTTCCCATCTGCCGTGTATGCGCTTAGTATGAGGGGCGGTTGGTGGATGGAGTAGTTGAAACCGCCGAACGAGTCCGACTGTGAGACAGGCGAGAACGAAGAGCACGACGAGCCTAACAAGTTTTGTACGATATGCGTGGTGGACAGCCATGACATGGTTGCTGCTCAAGAATTGTGCATGCCAAAGTGTTGGTGTTTCTGTTCTCAAAGACGCTGACCCCAGCAAACACTGTTCCAATGTACGCAGAACAAGCCCACCCCCAAAAAAACGGCTCAAAAGTCTTCCACCTCAACTGGTCGTACTCCCTGCATCTTCTCCATTGTCTCCTTCAGCTCCGTCTCAGCAAACACCGCCGCCTCTCTCGCAACCACAAGCTTCTCCTCAAGCTCTTCCACACTCATCGGCCTCAGCTTTCCATCCTTCTCAACCATACCAATATTGTCGAACCTCTTCAGCGTGTTCCCGATACGAGGCATGAACACATGACGGTCCCAACCACTGTCGTTGAACGCAAGGACAGCGCGGACAGCAGCGGTATTGATGTCGCGATGAAGTTCCTCGAGCTTCGACAATTGAACCTCCATCCAGCGAGCGCGACGTTCGAGAGCCAGCGTGAGCGCAGCGACTTCGTCCTCCTTGCCCGCGGCATCGTCAGCCGTGTCGTCCAAAAAGTCATCACCTTTGAGCATGTCCCGGAGGACACCATCAAAGGACGAGCTATCGTCCCATGTAGTTCGCGGGAGAAGTCGCAATAGATCAGAGATAGTCTGCGTCAACGTCTCCAAGAGTTGCTGAAAGGAAGATACTGCGTTGTCGATCGAACCAGAAGGCATGTTGGTAGCAAACGAACCGCCGCCGACAGAGAGGGCTGATAGAGCATGAACCAAAGGGCCGTACTCCAATGGCATCTTTGCAGCGGGATTGATCTTTTGCATGTCAAAAAAGGGGTGGTTAGAGAGGTCCATAGCTGGGTACCTGACATCGAGTTCGTCCAGCACATCAATAAGTGAAGTTCGCTCCATGGGAGATGTTTGATCGACGGACTGAGCCCGAGACACACTGGGACACGGTGATACACCCCGACTACTCTTGCCAGTGGGTAATCCTGGTGCTTCTGAAGCGGCGGCAGATGGTGCAACCGACATTTCATCAGCGGGGATTTCATTGTCCTTCGGGATTCTGATGGGACGGGCAATCGGTTTGTTCTTTTTCGGTAGCTTTGAACGAATCGGAGCCTGCACAACCGGCTCGGGTGCCTTTGGAGGCGCTTGCTTCTCAATGACACCTTTCTTCGGCATTGTGGGAGTCTTGGAACTTCCACCTCCTTTTCCCTGACCCTTTGTCTTTTCCTTCTGCCTCTCCTTCTCAGTTTCCGCACGGTCTTCCTGTTGAGCTTTCGCGATCTTCTCAGTGTGCGCGGCCTTCTGCTGCTCGGCCTTCTCCTTCTCGAGCCTTTCCTGTTCAAGTCTTTCCCTCTCCTCCCTGTCCGCCTTCTCCTTTGCCTCCTTTATCGCAGCTAACCTTTCCTGTTCGATCGCTTTCTCCTGAGCAAGCCGTGCCTTCTCGGCGGCGCGTGCGGCGGCCTTTTCTTGTGCCACTTTCTGTCGTTCGAGTGCGCGTTCAGTAGCAGCAGCTTTCTTCGCAGCCTTGCGTTCGCCTTTTGCTTGCTCCTTGCTAGCATCCTCTGGTTTTGATGCTTCGGCAGCTGGCGTTTGAGCCTCGGACGAGGTCGCAGCAGCGGTGGCGTTTTCTGTCGCTGTACCGAGGGCTGGGAATTCTGTGGGAGACAGGGTAGGCAGCGGAGAGGGCGGAATAGAGGTCGTGACTGGAGACGCATGACGAGAATAAACAAAGCCAAGAAAGATTCGTCAGCATTGTACCAAACGATCAGGAATGGGCGAAAGGGGAGGGATCAGGGGTGGTAAGCATTATAAAGTGGATAAGTTTGGGTAACATTAGAAGCGGATGAGTTGCAATCAGGTCGTTGGCCCATCATCACGAATAAATACCGATACGTCTCTTGGAGCTTCGCGAATTCATGGCGGCACGAGTGGATGATGACGACGAAAGGGGGAATGGAATTATTAGTGACGCATTCATTCAACATCACGGCCGTTGATAATATTTCCGCACTGAAAGCACGGCGCTCGGTACTCTGACCTGGGACTCCCTCCCCTGAAGCAAAGGAAAAACACTCACTATTATGATGGAGTGGTTGGACCCTCGAATCCGCATGTAGCTCAGAGACGTTATTGTTTCCAGCATGGTTAACAGAAAGACCCTGTGAATATCCCAATCCAGGAGGAGGGCCAACAGCCATGTTCGTTGGTGCATGATTTGTGGTGACAGCGGAAGGGGTTGAGGCATAAGTTATATTAGGGTTCGCGGGAACTGCCATTGAGAGTACGGGTGATGCAAATCGAGCAGACATAATCGCCGGGTCGTTGAAGGGCTGGTTCTGCGCATACGGATAACGGTGTTGCTGGTCTACAGCTTAAGAAATAGAAGGGAGTCGAAAAAATAGTCAAACAGGAAACGGAACACGTTAAAACGTGAAACAAAACAGTACGAAGAAAGAAATCGTCAATGTTCGCAGTGACACTTCATACAAAGAGAAGTCTCCTACCAGGGGGACCATTGGGCATGACGCTAGCTCGCTCACGACTAGACTGGATAAATTCGCGAAGCTGTGCCTCGCTAACAATATTATTGTCGAAAGGCTGGAAGCGCGGATGCTGCTGTGGCTGTGACTGCAAATGGGGTTGTGTTGCGGTGTTATTCTGTACCAACGATGGTGTTGTATACCCATGCTCAATATGAGACGATAAATTCCAATGCGGTTGGGCCGATGTAGTTTCACCAGAAAAGAGAGAGTGGTGGCTATCACTTGCACTAAGGGGAGAGGCGACGTTGACAGGTGATGACGCAGCAGTAGACCCTTGACGACCTCGTGCGAATCCAAACCTTGATACCTTCCTTTCCTCGTCAGCGAATGGAGACTTCCTGGAAGTGGACAAAGCTCCTTGAGGCGGCACAATCGGATCCTCACTAACCTCCCCAAACGGATTAAAGGAGCCTACATAACTAGATGCTCCGCCTGGCTGGCGTTCGACAGTTGTACCACGCAGGGGGGGTGTATCATACATCGACTGAGTGGAGCTGGGTGGGTATGTAAGCCCAGGTGGTGCCATGAATGCTCGTGGGTGATGCATTTGCGCTGGTGGATGCGTCGGGCGCAGGGCGGGAAAGACATCCATGAATCCGCCATTCAGTGGTGTATTAGCTTCCGCCTCAAGATCAGGGAGGGTGATATCCGCGTTAAGGTCTTCTCCGACGAATTTGGGATCCAAGTTGAAACTGAATCCACCAAATTCGTTGTCCTCCCCTGATACCATTCTAAGCGTGCGATCGAGATCTGGAAAGATGTTGACACTCGAGACGGATGGTGCATTTTCGCGTCGAGACTTTACATCGTCAAGAAGAGCTTGGGCAGCAGTAGATATTTGGTAAGTAGACTGCGAAGGATGAATTCCTGATGGTATGAGAAGATCCATCTTGCGTGAAGGTGGAGGTAGCCCAGGAGGTACATCAGGTATGCCCTGAGGAACAGATGGAACAGACTGCTCGGATTCAGTGGATCGCGGACGAATGGGAGAGACATCCTGAGAACCCGACCCAACGTCGGAATCCACGGCCAAAGATGGAGATGGAGAAGTGGAAGGTTGTGGGACACCTAACTCTTTGGTACGCAATGATTTAACTTCCAAAGGTGTGGCAGGTCGCTGAGGTAACGTAGTAGCAGCCGGCGTCGGAGGGCGCGAAGAAGATGTGACAGACGGCGTTTTTGTGCTCCCCGCGATAGGGCCAGGTTTCCAGTCGTGATGTGAACGACTCGACGACTTTGTGTCAACACCAGCGTTGGCATTGCGAGACTGACGCTGACCGCTCCGTCTACTTTGCCGTTGGCCGACTACTATGGAGGTAGTGGTTGACATAGGCTGTGATGTTGTCTTACCACCCCATGCCGCGGCGCGCGGCAAGGCACCTGCGAACCATGTTAGATCATGTGCGCATTTGGTTAAGTCACCCTACCATCGCCTTCCTTAGCAGTGCGCGATATAGTCTCCGTATCTTTGATTGTATGCTTCCTAATAGGACAGATAAATGGCAATCATGACAAATCAACAAATGAAACGCACAAGGTAGTCAGGTCTTCTTTTGTGAAACAATCCTTCTCGTCTCCCCATTCATGCAGGTTCATACAAGTGTGGTCTGAGCAGCTTACTCCACGGAGGAAGGCCATGCAGTATTTTGTCGTTCCATAACTTGCTCGCATGACTTCGCGACCACCCCCTGGAGAAGGGGCGCCATCCACCGTCGAGATACAACGCGCTGCGTCCTCGCGGCGGTGGTAGGTGATATAAAGACCGAGAACGGGAGCACCACCACCTGATGAGGTACGCTTGACCAGCAAGATCTTGGATATCTTGCCATACTGGCCAAAGTAGTCAGTTGAACGTAGCGTTGAGATAAGCTAAATGAACGTTGGTTGAGCCTGACTTGGCTGAATCAATTATTTGCCTACCTCTTCTTTGGCAAATCGAGGACCGATTCCAACCACGTATACAACGTTACGCTGAACTACGCGTACATTAGGAAGGTGGCGACGCCCTAGGGCCTCGAGTTCTTTCCGTTCGCGCTCGCGTTGCTTCTTCTGTTGCGTGAGGCGCTTGTGACTAAGCATATGCACGACGATGAGCGAATCGGGCAGATGGGATCGGAATGAAAAGCGTACTCCTCCTTTGCAATAGGCTTGAACTGGACGGTTTCATCGGTGTATACCCTTCGACAAGCTGGACAGCGATGGTTAAGGTTCTGCTTAATGTGATGCCAGCAGAAGCGGCAGATCTGGTGAAGAAGCTGTAGCATGGATTTCATAACAATGACGCGATGATGCATACCTGGTAACCGCAGACACATGGCTTGAAATTGAGGTCTGAAATGTCCATCTCCTCGAGACAAAGGGGACACTCGGCATCATCCTACAACAATCGGGAGGGACTAAGATGATTACCTGCGATAAGAGCAAGTGTATGCGGAAAACTTACTGCGTCGTCGTCGCTCCAGTATGCATCTTGTACGCCCGCCAATACATGGGACTTTGACTGATGTGCGGAGAAACCTGCATGCACGACGGGCGCTGGTAGAGATGGGTGAGGGTGCAGTCTTGTTGAGGACATTGCTGAGTGCTGCTGCGGATGCGACGAACGACGACGACGACGACGACGAGAACAACGCTGGCAAGATGCGAAACGAGTTAAAGGCGCAACGCGACTGGCAATGAGGCCAACCTGGTCCCTTTATTCCCACGCCTTCTCACTTGTTTTGTCTTGTTTTGCCTGTCAAGTGGTGAATAAAACAAATTATTTATTTGTTATTTTCTCGGTTATGTTCGCTCGTCTGCTCGTCCGTTGGCCGCGCCCATCCTTCGTCGCACTCGACATGCGTGCCAGGACGTTCCGCACGTCGTCGCTGACATGTGCACCCAGCGCCGCCACCGCTTTGAAGCCCAGGTTGGCACCCGCAACCTCCGCGTATGAGCCCCCGGTCGAGCAAAGCACCAACCGAGCACACTTTTCATCAGCCAAGTTCGCCGACGCAGCAATATCCAACAGGTCCAAGACGGCTATTCCACATGAGTACGCATTGCTTTTTTTTCGTCGTCCTCGGCCCGTAACTGTCGCTCTGCTAACAGCGTTCCAGGTATATGAGTGACGTCCAAGGTGGGCTTGTTTCCCTTCGTGCAGTAAAATCCGGTGTGACATTCAACCGTACACGCAGAGGCAACTCTAGAGGTATTTGGTTTTAAGCGATTTTTGCCACTGCTTACCATTTTTCGTTAGCTTGGGCTTTCTGGTGCAGATCTCCTTGTCCAGGCAAAGACTGGAACAGGTACGTGCTACCTCTGTTGTCTAGCCATGAGTCTAAATTCTACATAGGCAAAACGATGGCTTTTCTTTTGCCCGCAATCGAGCAACTCGCCAAAAAACCTGTTCCTCGCATGGGCGCTGTCTCCATCCTTGTATTATCTCCGACGCGAGAACTAGCTATGCAGGTTTATATCATGTCCCGCATCTCTAACCTCCAAAAACTCATCTTCATGTTTTCAGATCCAAAAGGAAGCCAATACCCTCGTCAAAAACCATCCTTTCGGGGTTCAAGCACTCATTGGTGGTACTAGGTACCTTTAAACTTTTGTGCCAGTGTACACGCCACTCACCAAGACCCTCGAAAGTATCGGCATGCAAAAGCAAAAGTTAACCACGCAGCGTTGTGATATTCTCGTGGCAACGCCTGGCCGCCTCCTCGACCTCTTAGGATCGACTAGGTTGCCTGAAAAGTTGCGTTCCATTCAGACCATTGTCTTGGATGAAGCCGATCGCCTATTGGACGTGGGATTCAAGGACACCTTGAACTCAATATTTGAGCACCTCCCCGACCGCGATCAAAACCCCAGGCAGTGTATGCTTTATTCGGCAACCCTAAGCCGGGACGTTAAAGATGTCAGGCATTCCTTTCCCATGGATACCAATCGAGACTGATATTTGCCATCTCGGAGCACAGATAACTGCGCTGTACTTGAGTCCTGACCACAAGTTCGTGTCCACTCTGGCAAAAGATGAAGTCAACACCCATGAACATGGTAATGTGCCGTGATGTGACCTTGCAATTTTCTCTGACCTTTTTGTACCAAGTCCCTCAGACATGTGTCACTGCACCAATCAACGACATCATGAAAGCGACTTTTGCTGTACTACGGGGCGATGTTGCTGAACATGGTAACAACTCAAAATCAATGGTCTTTTGCACAACCGCTTGGGGTACTGCTGCCACCGCTAAGCTTCTTGAGGAAGCAGGCCATGGAACGTTACCCCCCGTCTATGAAATTCATAGTAGGATGACGCAAAATAGACGCTTAAAGGTTGCTCAAGACTTTAAAAAGGCAAAGAGCGGGATACTGGTGACATCGGATGTCACTGCGCGAGGCATGGACTTCCCTGGGTTAGTCTCCTTGTCATGATGAATACTCCCTGCTGAGCGCTGTTGAACAGGGTGACCGTTGTCGTGCAAGTCGGCCTTCCTTCCTCCAGCGAGCAGTATATCCACCGCCTCGGCCGCACAGCTCGCGCTGGTCGATCTGGCAAAGGCGTGATTATCCTCACTCCCAATGAGTCTGGATTCCTTCAAATGCCGGACATGCGAGCACTGCCAATCCAACCTCACCCAGAATTACAACTTCCTTCGTTACCCCGTGCGGAGCTCGACAAAGCTCTACAGGTTCAAGCATACAGCGCATGGCTCGGTTTCAATGCACAGTATACTCGGCAGATGTACAAATCAAGGCAAAAGTTTGTCGATGAAGCAAACGCGTATGCCCGGGGTGTGCTCGGATGGGCAGATGAGTCCGAGATGCCGCAGCTCAGTCCACGCACTGCTCGTAATCTTGGGATACACGGCCTGCGTGGGGTGAATACGGGAAGTTTTGAGTTTGGGTCGGGTCAACGGTCTCCCCCCCGATCTCAAAGCCCGTCGCGGAGATCATGGCATGGGGAGGACAGCCGGTCTGATTCATCCGGCCCACATGTGCGGCGCTCGCCGCGTCAAGATACTCATAGATATGGGGAGGACACCCGGTCTGGTTCATCCGGCCCACATGTGCGGCGCTCGCCGCGTCAAGATACTCGTAGATATGGGGAGGACAGCCAGTCTGGTTCATCCGGCCCACATGTGCGACGCTCGCCGCGTCAAGATATTCATAGATATGGACGGTCTGACTTTGGATCCAGTCGTTCGTCACATTGGAGTGGCGGCCGGGACCGGGACCGGAGGGAGCACGGTTGGGGCGACAAGTGAAGACGGTTACTGTAGAAGTTAGAGTTTACTAGAGTTATACGCTACTTGTTCTGGCACACGACGTCCTAATCAACACACGCACATCTCATTTGTTCTAAAACGATGGAAGGTGCTCTACAACTGCCTCAAGGTCTGCAGCCTCAAGCAGGCCAACAAAATGCAGAAGAACAAGCACGAAAAGAAGCAGAGGAATCAATGCGAAGAGATCTGATGGCTACAGTGCTGGACACCGCTGCTCGCGAGCGGCGTAAGTACATCCTCTCGATCGCGATTCATCCCAACAAACTGGTCTCCCCACGCCCTAGTTTCTCGCATCGCGCTCGTGAGTCCCGAGCGATCGCGGCACATCGAGGGTATCCTCGCCCGGATGGCCCAGTCTGGTCAACTGCGGGGCAAGGTGAGCGAAGAGCAGCTCATCGAGCTATTGGAACAGGTGAGATCCCCCTCGTTCCTCGCCGTCCTGGACCGCTCATGGAGCGTGTAGATGGAGGAGGCGCAGAACAAGACGAGCACGAAAAAGACGACGATAAGGGTACGCATGTTTTGGTTATCTGACGTGCTGCTCACTGGATCGTCTACCAGTATAAACGCAGGCGGGACATTGATGATGACGATGACTTTTGAACCCACTGAACGTGTTCACATCTTGGTTTTACAATTGTTCTTACTACCTATGTACATCGTATTCATCGCCAAGACGGGTCGTCATGATGTGCTGCAACGATAATCATACACCTCCATTCAGACAAGTCCAATCAAGCGTAATAGTCCTTGACAAATCTCCCCCACTTCTCGATGATAGGTTTGACGATCAAATCCCATTCCTTTCCCTTGTATCGCCCCTGTTCTGGACGCGGAAAAGCAAAAATTTCCTTGTGAGCCACACCGCCTAACGAAATGAAACATTAGTCGTGGAAAAACAAAACATATCACACTCACAATCGGGACACTTGTCCTCCCTCTTCTTGGAAGAATTTGTGCTACCCGTACTCGGCGTTGGATCGCCATTGACATCTGGCCATGCTGTGTTCAGATACGGTGCATGCAGTGACAAATCCGCCAGTTCGATGTGGACGAGTCGTTCGACACGATGGCAGAAAGGACCGGGATCGCCCGCTTTGATGTTGCCTTTGAGCAAGCTCCCGGCTGCCCCGTCGTCGTCTTCGACCGTTCCTGGCCACCACCCGCGCGGAATCTGTACTTTTGAGCCACACTGCTTGTCCCATTCGACGAGCCTCTTGTGGAGGTTGACAGCACGGCCGACTTTGAGCTGTATCACGTCTGTCCTTTTGGGATCTACAAGGTCGACACCATCAACGTTAGCGAGCTCCTGGCACAGAACAAAGACAACATTACCTCGTATTTCAAAGGTGTAAATAAACCCTGGTACGTCTGCGGAGGACGTTGCCTTCTCCATTTCTACTCTCAACGCCAATTGGGTATCCATTTGCAGGTATTCGGGTATATAATCTGCCAAACAACATGAGACAACCGTGTACGCTTGACTTGCAGAGTTGGCATACGACTGAATTCGACAAACTTCTCCGCGTGCCCAGCTCTTCGAACATAGAAACCAGACTGTGAAAAAAGCGCGTCCTTGTGTTGATGACAATACAAAACGGGTATAGGATCTAGACGAGAATGGGTTGCAGGAAGCTTGACCTGCCTGGAACATTGCTTTCCAGCCCTGGTCGTACCACTGCATCGTGCCGTGCTTTTTCCGGGAGATAATGTTACGGCAGGAAAGGTGACAGACACGGAACTCGGTCTGTTTGGAGTCACAATGAGCGTTGGCTGTGTGAGAGCGTTTACAGCAGAAAGTGGTGGCGTTGATGCCACTTTGGGGGATACAACTGAATCTGAATGCGGCAGTGGGGAAAAGATAACAAAGGGCGGTGCGAGGGCGGATTTCGCTGGGGTATTCGGTATCGGGAATTTGAGCGCGTATTCCATGGTCAGAGATTGCTTTCGCTGAGAGATGACCGCCAAGTCCGCTCCGACATTTCGGTTTGCGGCTAGCGGGAGTGGTGCGCGACGATGGTTGTCCGGGGCGGCATGCGGCGTGAGCAGCCTCGGATTGAAACCACCGAAAAAGGTGTTTTCGGGTGGAACGACGAGCCTCGGTGCATCAGGGAACCTCTTGTCAACGCTGGGATTCCTGCCTGCCAGAGATAGGGCGCCGAAGTTCTCGACGAGATCGAAACGCTGTGGAACGACGAGTCTCGGCGCGTCAGGGAGCCTCTTATCAACGCTGGGATTCTTGCCCGCCAGAGCGAGGGCGTCGAAGCTCTCGACGAGATCATACCGTTTTTCAGACGGTCTGCTCATGGTGGCAGGAGTAAAGCCGCTGAAAAAGGGCTGGAAGCGAAGGAGCCTGCACCCTGGCGTGGGGGCTGATACTAGGACAATATTGGAAACTTGACTCGGGGATGGATATCGAAGTGCATCGCCATAAAGAAACAACAACGGAAACATTCCCGTTCAACATCCGACTGGTCTGGTTCCAACTTGCAAGGTGAGTATCGGCTCGCACTACACTCAAAAGATGAAACGCACTGGGCTCTGAGATCCTTTGATGCCATGCACTACGCTCTCAAAGCAGAGCGGCGGCCTAGAAAACCGTTGACTGATCTTTTTGTTTGCACTTGAAAAAGTATCGTCGCTGACTCGACTGCATTTACTAGGTCGTCGTGGGAGGGAAAAAAAAAAACTGTAGCGTAAACCAACACCATGGCTGATCCAGAAAGCACGGTAGCGCTCTTGGATGAGATGAGTGCGAGTATGGCCTCTACCAGAGAACTCTTCCAATCTCTGAAAGAAAAGTAGGCAAGCAAACACCACCGTACGCAGGTGTCCTCACAAACCGCTCGCAGGCAGTCTACAGACGACATGGACACTAGAGATGGCATATCGCTCTTGTCTGTCAAACATCACCTCATGTTGTTTTACCTCCAGTCGCTCGTTCTCCTTATCGCACGACGCGCGGCAGGTGACACGCTGCAAAATCGGACTCCTCCTTCTCTACCCTTTAGCACCGTCGATCGCGGTGCGCGTGGGGCAGAATTGGGCGACCTGGTGGATTCCATGATCGAGGGTCGTGTCGTACTTGAAAAAATAAAAGTTCTCGAGAGCAGGATCAAATATCAGATCGAGAAACTCGTCCGCATCGCAGACGATACTTCAAAAAACGTTGCAGACGGTACGTCCCATTGGCTGACTATCCGGATGTTGACTAACGCTGTCGCTCACAAGACCCTCTGGCCTTCCGACCCAACCCTCAGAACCTGGTCAACGATGACCAACCCTCGCACGCGGCGTCGGACGAAGACGAGGACAAAGAGGCAGACAAACGCGATGGCATATATAAACCTCCTAAACTGGCTCCAATGCCTTATACAGACACTGCTGGAGATAAACGCTCCAAACGGCGACCTGTCCCCAAAACGCTCTCCACGCTCCTCCACCAGGACCCGTCGCGACCACACACCGAGTCTTCGTCTGGCCTGGGCGCGATGCCAGCGCTGGCCTCTGACCGTGCACGCGAAATTCAGCGGATGACCGAGTTTGAAGAGGACAACTTTACGCGGTTGATGATGAAAAAGAAGGATGCGCGGCGGCGGCAGCGGGACGAGGAAGACCTTGCGCTTGGTGGGACGGGATCCAGTCATGGGCGGCGCCGTGGTCGTGGTTTGGAAGATGAGTTTGAGGACGTGCTACGTTCGGTGGGGAGAACGCGGGTGGGCGCCATTGGGGACGGGTATGAAGAACTTCGACAAAAAGGCAAGAAAGCGGATACGCTGTCTCGGTCTCGGACGAGGGTACGGGAGGATGGGGAGGACGAGGTCCGTCAAGCAAAACGGAGTCGGTTCCAAAAGGAACGACGGGTTCTCAGTAGAAAGTTGGCCAAGACGAAGAGACGCTAGTTTGATTAGGTTACCGTATTAGGCTAACCCCCTGTAACGCTGTTAACACGTTTACCAACAACCCATATCATGAAAGTAGCCAAAATGATCTCTCGGAAACGCGTCGCAGCTAGTTCCGTCGCCAGCACCGGGACTAAAAAGCGCAAGGTCGAGGTCCAGACAACATTGTCAGCACTCGTGTCTTACAGACCGCCACCCGTTACTGAACCCTCCTAGGTCGACGGTCGCAGTGACCACCGCTGGCGCCAGCGATGCCCCGGAAGACATGACCGAGGTGATCGAGAATCTCGAACGAGACACGATGGGCGCGTCGTGGCGGGCAGCGCTCCAAGTCGAGTTTACCAAGCCCTATTTTCGCAAGGTGCGCGTCCAGCGTCTACCCTCCAATCACAGTACTCATCGTCATAGCTCAAGGATTTCTTGATTCTAGAGAACAAGTCGCACCAAATATACCCACCGGGTGCGTACCATCCGCCTCGTTTGCGTGTCCTGACCCACTTTTATCTAGCTAGAGACATTTACTCGTGGTCACGACTGACCCCACTCGACGCCGTCAAAGCCGTCGTGATCGGACAGGCAAGCACGCGCCCTCTCTCACCGCACTCCCACTCACCCCCCCACCAGGACCCCTACCACGACGTCGGCCAAGCCCACGGCCTCTCCTTCTCCGTCCTCCCACCGACCAAACTCCCCGGATCGCTCAAAAACATTTACAAACAGCTCGCCAACGACATGCCCGACTTTATACTTCCCAAAACAGGGTACGTCCCCCCCTCGGGTGTTTGAGCTGAACGACCTACCCATGCCTCGTCAGCGATCTCTCGCCCGTCGCTAAAGCGGGTGTGCTCTGGCTCAACACCGCTCTCACCGTGCGCGCCCACAAGGCTGGCTCGCACGCTAAAAAGGGGTGGGAGCCTTTCACGGACGCGGTTCTGAAGGCCGTCCTCGCGCATGCGGACGGCGTCGGCCGCGGTCTCGTCTTTTTCGTGTGGGGTTTGCCGGCCCAAAAGACGTGTGAGCGGCTGCGCATCGACGAGGTACGTTTGTGTCCGTGTTTTTCGTACGACGGGCTGAAGCGTGTGTGCTGTAGAAGAAGCATTTGGTGCTGAGGTAGGATGGCCTGTCTTGGTTTGGATAGCGCTGACGTGGTGTATCCCCAGATCTGCGCATCCGTCCCCACTCTCTGCCCATCGTGGTTTCCTCGGAAACGAACACTTTAAGCGGGCAAACGAATGGTTGCGAGAAAATGACGGGGAAGCAATTGACTGGACGGTACTTGGGACACCTGTCGCAGCAAAGCCAACATCTAGCTGATTTCAATGTCATGTATACCATCGTTTCTTTTGTAAAATACTGGACAGCAATGACAATAAAAGCTCAACTGCTAGTGCTACAACCGACAAATGAAAGCAAAAAACACGACCAGATTCTCTGGATCAAAAACCTTTTATTTCGCGCATCATCGTCTGTTCCATCCACCCCCGGCAGGACCCGTACCCGTACCCGCGCCTGCGCCCGAACCCTGGCTCGAACCCCCAAACGGATCTGACCCATAGTACCCTGCACCCCCTGCACCCCCAACGCCCACCCCAAACCGCATCGGCTGAAACTGCGCCTGATGCCCATAATTTCTCGCCGCCGCCGCCGCAGCCAACATATTAAACTGCGACACACTCGGCGCCTGCACCGGCGCATGTTGTACCTGCGACGAGCCCGACGTCGACGCCACCACCGACCCCAACGAGAGCGTACTCGGCTGCTTGAGCGCGCGCCCAGACGCCGTCGTACCAGGCGACGCCGCAGTCCCGGGCGGCTTCCACCCCTAATGTAATGGGTCAGCACGCATCCACCTGCCAACAATGCCACGCACGTGTTGCTTCCCCGAGCGGTACAGTTCCTCCAATTTCTCGTCAAACACGCCGCGCTCCTCGAAATCGTGGTAGGCCTTGTAGAGCCTTAGCGCCGAGTGGGAGTCCTCGATCGAGTCGTGGGTATCCGTCTGGATGTTCTCGCCGAGGACGAACCAGGACAGGAAGCGGAGCGAGAGACGGCGCTGGCGGGTACGCAGAAAGTAGAGGTCGACCGTGTCGATCACTTGGTCTGGCGGGACAAAAATATCTGTCACGAGGGTTAGCTCAAAACGTCGGATGAGCAGGGCACGGACTGATTATTCGAAAGTCTTTGGAGAGCCCGTGACCGAGGAAGATGCACCCGCGATCGACGAGCAAGCGCAACTTCTTGTACACGAGCTTGAGCGGCGTCAACGTGTACCTCGACAAGTGCGGGTCCAGGTCTCCGACTGTGTGTGATGCCAATTCTTGTAAACGACGCAGGAGGTAAAAATTAACACATACACTCAATACCGGAAAACTCGGTGAGATAATCGACAATGACTTCGCTCGTATGAATGTGGTCGTCAATGAACGGAACGCCTTCTTTCGGACCATCGCCTCGCAGGACCGAGACACGCGCAAGGCTGAGGCGAGCAGGGCGAATGACACGGTTCGTGCCGTCAGACCTAAACTCTGATTCTTCCTGTGGAGTAGAAGGACGCGCTTTGAGGAGACGAGCAAGTTGAGTTGAATGCGAACCCACCTGCTGCATGGACACGAATTCGGCATCGATTGCGACCAACGTCCCCGGTGTGGGTAACTCTTCGAAACGTAAACATTCGTGCTTGATCATGCCCTTGTCTCGATTTCTGCGCCACGTGTCCGTTTAATAGCTCAGTGACGGGGAATGTCTACTCACACTGATATAGACGTATCGCGACTCAGTATCGATGGGTCGAGTTCATCAGGGAGACCATTAAAGTCGAGTTGAGAGCGCACGTCTTCTCGTTCGAGATGCAACACAGCAGGGACCTGGCTTTCCGTGTAAAGAAGCACGAAATCCGCGTCAAGGTTGTACATACTTTCCAAGTACCCGGGAAACTAAGCGCCTCATCCTCGGAAATATTGCGGACTACAAAGTCATTGAACAAAAACCACGGACCTTTGAGATGAGGTTGGTTTTCTGCTTCGGGAACTAAAATGATATTGCACTCAAAAGGAGAGGAAAAGAATCAAAGCAGCTTGCCCTTTACGATCGCAACCAAGTGCGAGTGTTTTGCTTTTGTCGTGATCTGGCACACGATAGCCTAGGAGGAAATTGGATGGACAAACAGCCGAAATAGCCGCATATACGTACCCGAATCTCATACGTCACGCACTCAGCATCGTCGATCCCTTCCACCTCGCCTCTCACCTCTACCGTAGGAGTCAAGAACCTCCCTGTTCTCGTATCCATCCAATAGGCAAGATTTTCGTGATTATAGACACCCGCATTTACCGCCAGGATGGGAGGGAGATCTGCGCTCGGAATGGAGCGGCGAGAAGAAAACGTAGAGAATTGTTTGCATGTCTGGCAAGTCGCTTTGTGCGTCATTTGACGAGTCAAGGACGCGCGCAGAATATCAGCAAAGGCAGTCTGAGGTGCAAGTTCATTTGGAAGGAGCTAAGATGTCGATCAGGATAAACAATGGAGTGGGAAAGAAAAGAAGGACACACCTTTCTGGGATAAATCATGTCAACGACATGCGTCATGTTCTCCTTCTCCCTGACGGCCTTGCAACTTAGACATACTATGATGTTCTTTGCATCAATTCCCAGCAATTGTGTCACAGGGGCAGCTGCGGGTGAAAGAGAAGCAGGCGAGTGAGGATCGGTCTGACGAGCGGTGAAGGCCGATTGCGACGGGTGCTGGAATATCAGGGGGTTGTGAGGGAAAGTGTTTCCTTCTGAACTGAGATGATCGATGAGGAAACGATGGAATGACTGGATCATATGAGCGTAATCGACCTCGGTAGGTTCGCGACCATAATCGATTAGCTCGAGTTGGTTTTGGGCTTGTTTTCACCGTACGCTTTATTTAGAAATATGGGGAAGAATGGGATGTCTTACCTTGAGCAAGAACGCCGACAGTTTTGCAAAAGTTGCTCGCCTGACAGTTGGTTCCATGTGCGTCCTCGAGCATACGTACGACGAAACCGAGCTCGCATAGTAAGCAGTGCTCTCTCGGACAGTTTGTAGTGATGTGCGACTTGGCCAAATATCTAATGGGAAGAGAGTAATGCATCACTTGCAAGATTGGATTCGTGTACGAGTTTAGGATGTGTGTCTCGAGGCCGCTAAAGGCTGTCTTGTTGTAGAACCTGGAAAAGGTCAGGACGAGGAGGGGCAACTACAGATCATGTACCCAAAGTCAAAGTCTTCGACACCGAATTTTGAGTACTCTATCTCGACTTTGCGATATATGCGGGGTACTTGATCGATGCTATCGTCGACAGGGGAATGCTCAAACTCGACCTGTGATATGCATCAGCACCGTCCTCGAACGGTATCGAGAGACTGACGTCGTCGTCGCGTCTTCCTTTTCCGCTCCTAAACCTGGCTTGATCTTTAGTGGTTGATACGACGACGCGATTTCTGCGACCTCTGAGCTCTTTTGGGAGAGCAGCGTAAGCGACGTTATCGTTGGTCTTGATTGTTGCGAGGATCTGGGGTGGTATTTTGGCAGGGGGTGGGTAGGGAGGTGCAGCGGATGAGAGAAATTGGGGAGACCAGGAGGAAAGAAGGGGGGTCGAGTAGTATGGCATACCGATTGAGTTGAGGGGGCTAGACGGCGATGTGGTGAAAGGAAAGGAAAAAGAGCGAGGACATACGTGGGATCTGTCCAGTTTATTTCTGGAAGTGGTTCTGGGACGTCTGCCCATTCGACTGGCTGGCCTTCGAAGCCGTTGAAGAAGGGCTCTGAGGAGTCGTCGGCGACAGTGAGGAGATGGATTGTACCGATGGCATCGCCAAATGCCAAGTAAGAACCGTTGGATGAAACGGCGGTAGATGTGATGTACGAGGTGGTGTCGAGCTGAACAGGGGTCGGAGGAGAAGGAAGGAAAGAGAATGAGAGACATACGTGATAGAAATCAGAAGCGTTGGTGTTGGAGACATCGACGACGTTGACGAGACCTTGGGCTGAAGTGACGACGAGGCTGGATGTGTGCATGGGAAGCAAGTTGATGAATGCGGGGCCGTCAGAAAAGGGAACGGGTGGAAGTGGTCTCATGTTGCGTAGATCGTAGACCTTTACGAGTGGGTCGGGGAAATCGTGACCGCGTCTAGATAAAGTGAGTGGAAAGGAAGGAAGAGCGATGGGAACATACCTGGAGCTCCAGCCGATGGTGAAGAAAAAGTTGCCTGATACCTGGAGATCCTGTACGCCGCTGGCATGTGCGAGGACGTCGCCGTTCTCTCTGCGCATCGCGGTGCGTGGATCGTGTGTGCGGACGTGGCCATCGGCGTATGCTGCGAGGAGGGTTGAGTGGGAGAAGGCGAGATGTGATATGTGGGAGGATGCAGGTGACTGGCGGAGGACTGCGCCGGTGAAGGCATTGAGGAGGACGATGTCGGGGGCGGAGGTGGCGGCGGCGAGGATGTTTGAGGTGAAGGTGGAGGGGGACACGGCGGGGACGGTGGCGGGGGACGGGCGATAGTACCACTTGTTCACGCCGCCCTTTGCCCATGCGCCGACGCCGTGTCCGGCAAGGCCGAGTGCGCGGACGTGGTTGTCGGCGACGGCGATGTGCTTGACGGGGAGTGCGCCGCCGACGGGGAAGGACACGCCGCGGATCGCGTGGACGGAGTGAAGGGCGAGGACGGTGCCGGCGTTGTCACCTGACCAGAGTGTGTCCGAGACGGGGTCGAATGCGAGGGCGGTGACTGGCTGGGCGTGCGTGTGGATTGGCAGCGTCGCCCGATACATGATGGCGTGGTGCAAGATATACACCACGTGACCCATTCCTCTTCTCTCCATGCAGAACCAGACAGTCCCCTACCAAGCTTACAAGGTTAGTATGCCAACCATCTACCAACGTCTACTCACACACCCACAGTCAAAGCGTCACTCGCGCACAGCGTCCGTCATACCCCCAAATGTACCACCACCAACCGAATGGGACACCGAGAAACTCGTCCTCGTACCACCAAACAAGTCGACAACATTCCGTCGCTTGTACCCTGCACCCCAGTCGAGAGCATCCTCCTCCTCGTCCCAGCTCGACCGCCCAACACCGCCTCCCCGCTCGCCTTCCCTTCACAGCCCTGTCCCGTCCATCAACTCTCTCATCAGCGATCCCAAAATCACTCCGATGGCCACCACAATACACCCCTCTCCCGCTCCCACTTCCCCCGTGACATCCCCTCCCGTGCCAAACACCCTCCATTGCACTCCTCCCCGTTCATCCGCAGCATATAGACCAGGATTCCAGCCTAGAGGCGTCTACCGCCACCGTACGGACGAATTTACTCAGGCTCGCAAAGTGAAACACGATGCTACCCGTATCGAGCGTACAAAACTTGAAAGGCGTCTCGAAAAGCTCATCCATCTCCATTTCCCCCTACAAGACAACCAACAGACTGAGCCGAAAAAACTTTCAGTCGAGCGCAGGAAATCCCTATTCGATTTAGACTTGGCAAGTTTAAAAAACATGGACCCCAGTGACATTTGGAAAGGTGTCATACAGTCTCAGGGGAACAAAGGCGACGTTCGAGGTGTGCTTTCATCTTGTCACTCTCTCGTCACTTATCCATCTCGCTTATTTAGCCGCTGAGCAGCGCATCGCCCCCTGGCAAGAAGACGCCACCGTTTCTAAATGTCCTGTGTGCACGCAAGTCTACTCCTTCTCATCATTTTCCTACCTAATCCGATATCAGCGCTTCTTTCCACCCAATAACGAACCGGAAGCACCATTGTCGTCTTTGCGGCCAAATCATCTGCTCCCTCCCAATTAAACGCCCACAACGTCCGGAACCATGCTCAATATTGTTCATTGTGGATTCAAAGACGCGCCACATAGAACAAGTTGGCGAAGGAGTCGATTACGGTGTCAAGAGAAGACCAAGTGGAGTAGGTACACCAGGCAAGAGCAACGGAAAGGAGAAGCAAATCGACGACACACTGGCCGACGATGAGAAATTCTTGAAGGGGGTGAGGGTGTGTAGGGTTTGCAATCCTATCCTCTCGTATGCCATCCACTTGCGTTGGTCACATTAACTCTCATCTTCCTCCCCCAGCCGAGAACAATTTTATCAAGAGGTATCACGTATACCACCGTTGGTTCGGTTATACGAGGTACAGTATTTTCGAACACACCTTTAACAGTCCCCCATTCAGCATGGCCATAGGCATTCATTACTCTGGAGAAGGAGATCGAGGAGGCGCTTCCACAATTCCAGGAGCTACTGCTAACGCTCAAGTAAGCCCATGCCTGCAATTCATTCCCTGAACCAAGACTCCGCCCTCAGCTCAGATTCCCCACCTAATAAAGAGGCCGCTGCCGCTCGCAAGCAAATCCTCGACGATTTTGCTTCGTATGACGCCATCTCCAAACGCATCCGCAAGCTTCCATGTATACCAGGCAGCTCCCAAGATCGCGTCCAGCTCGCAATCCGCACCCGGGCAGACCTATTCCTGCAAAAATACATGTTTCCTCTTCAGGCAAGTGGTTTCGTCATCTGCATCGGACTGATGCTAATGTTACCGATTTAGTCGCTTCCCAAGGCAAAGAAACAGTTGTTGTCTTCCGATACCTCAACGCCACTCGTAGATCCGGATTCGGAACTTGCGCACGCACTTCAACCGATCCTTGAGCAAGAAGCACTCCTCGAGTCGTTTGTCGGCGAAGCGATGGCGCATCGAAAGTTTGAAGATGCCAAAACGCTCAAGGCAAACCTAAAGGAGATCCGGGCCGAGATTGACAGGATGCTGGAAAATCGGGACGGGAACGGAAACAGCTGAGCGACAGAGCCCGTCGCAAAGCTTGTTTGTTTCGGTAGGGTTGTTCTGCTTCGTATGTCGCGTCAAAGCGTAACTATTGGATATCATTAGGGGATATTTACTTGGATGTTTGCCTTGGCCATGTCATACATACTCGTCATCTCCGATCACGACATCGTCAACTAGATTATTTGTCTGCACTTGAGTTGGCGGTACAAGTTCAATGGTGAGTCGCCGAGCTTACCGATTCAGATCCATGAGGTTGGTACCGCCCGTCGTTACCGGACCGGATGGGGCTCTGAACACACTGCTATTCTCTTGTGCTCCCCCCGTTGTCTTCACCGCTCAAAAACTCTATCCATGGCTCGCGCAAGACCATACAGCATGGCCAGCGGCAACACGAGTTATAGCCGACTGGTACATTCAAATCAGTGGGGTTTGCGGACCGTCGGGATCGTGGGCTGAGTAGTCTCCTACATTGTGGCATGGCTAGCTCAATTGTGTGTGAAAAAAAGGTTTGCGCATTGCCTCACGCCACGTAGATTGTATCAGACGCCGTTGCTTACGTGCTGTAAGGTGAGCGCGTCTGTTCCGTGAAGCCAGGCATTTTGAGTACGGCTAAACTTGGTTAGCAGCAGCCACTGCACCCTGGAATAGTGCGATATTGTTATGAATGCAATTACGCCACCAGAGCGCATTGTGAACGTTGGGATGATAAAAGCAAGGGGAACGTTTCATCTCATGTGAGTGTCTCATCGAAAAAGCATCCTTGCAAGTATTCCTCGGCGGAAGTACTGTCCACTTGTGGTAAGAACTGCATTCCAGGCTGATTTTGGTACCGCAATTGTCATGGGCATACGGTGTACAAAAATCAGTTGCATTCATATATAAGTAACCGACAGGACTGGGTCATACTAATATGCGATTCTCGCTCAACCACTCGTAGAAGTAATGGTTTCTTCACCAGGTTCTTCCACAGAGTCCGCGCAAGTGTCGCCCCTCTTTTCCCCCTCGTCGTCTTCCTCTGTGTCCCCTCTCGCTACCCCACCTCCCTTGGAAGCGAATGCTCTCCCCATTGCTGCTTATGATCGCAAAATTGACAACGTGATATTCGACCTCGGTGATGTTTTATTCACTTGGTCAGCCGATACGGGCAGCTCCGTCTCTCCTGGGACGCTACACAAGATTTTACGCTCTTCTACATGGTTCGGATACGAAAAGGGCAACATCAGCGAAGAAGAGACCTATCGTCTTGCCGCCAAAGAATTCTCTCTAGATGCCTTGGAAGTAGGGGCGGCCTTCCGAGCGGCTAGAGACACGCTTCAGAGCAACCCCTCCATGGTCGCCCTCCTCCACGAGCTCAGGAGAAACAGTGACATCCGGCTGTTTGCCATGTCTAATATTTCTGCCCCAGACTGGGAGGTTCTCCGCGACAAGGCTCGCCCGGAGGACTGGGCTCTTTTTGAGCGCGTCTTTATATCTGCTGCGGTGCACGAGCGGAAGCCGAACCTTGGCTATTTCCGTCATGTCCTGGAATCGACTGGCATTGATCCTAGCCGTACCGCATTCGTGGACGACAAGTTGGAGAACGTCGTGTCCGCACAGTCCCTAGGGCTCAAGGGCATCGTCTTCACGTCGTTTGACAATGTCGTGCGCGAGCTGAGGACGCTTGTACGGAACCCGATCGCCGACGGGGAGAAATACCTACGCGACCACGCGAAGCAGATGAAGTCCGTCACTGAATCGGGGGTCGTTTTGGAGGAAAACTTTGGCCAGTTGCTCATCCTGGAGGCGACGGGCGATGCAAGTCTTATCGACTATATCAAGTATCCGCGGTTGAGCAACTTCTTCAAACGTATGCCCTTGTCAGTTCCTCTTCGGAGAGTAAGACTAACTAGTGGCGCTAGCTGGGGGAGTTCCTACTTCGGCTTCTTTGCCCTATGATCTCGATACGACATCTATTGCATGTACGGTATCGGACCACCTTTCATCGGAGGTCAAGGGCGACATCATGGATGAGATTTTGACACTCAAAAATGAAGACGGCATCATCCAGACATACTTTGACGTCACACGTCCCCGAATCGGTACGTGTTCAAAAAATATTCTGCACACTCTACACCTACTCGCCTCTACCAGATCCTATCGTCTGCGTCAACGTGCTCACTTTTTTCCACTCCAACGGCCGCGGTAACGAGCTCAAGGAGACCTTTGACTGGGTCTACGGGGTCTTGAAAAACCGAGCGTACATCAACGGAACGTACTACTACTACAGTCCGGACGCCTTCCTCTACTTCCTCTCCCACCTACTCTCCGTGTCCACATACGCGCGCCAACGGCTCGGCCCGCTTTTCACAAAGCGTGTGACGGAGCAATTTGGCACCGAGGGGGATGCGCTTGGGCTCGCGATGCGCATCCACGCGGCCGCCGTCGTCGACATGTGTGATGCGCAGGACTGTGGACGGCTCGCGCGGATGCAAGAGGCGGATGGGTCGTGGCCGATGGGGTGGGCGTACAGGTATAACACGGCGGGCGTGTTGATTGGGAATGTGGGGTTGACGACGGCGTTGGCGGTGTCTGCTATGCGGCGCTACAGTGAGCTCGAGCTTAGCCTCCGTTCTTTGGATTGAATTTTCGATTCGATTCGTTGAACCTTTGTACGTGCGCTACGTCACGTTCACGCACGCGACTCAAGAGAGTGAACCATATGATTATGCATTGTTGCAGGCGGCGCGATTGCGACACGATTCATTCTCTGCGCACCACCATTCGTTGGGTTGCGGTCGAGGTCGTCGGAGTCCTTGGGTCATGTCAAGTAACCGACCAAGTTGAAGTTCACACGATCCCTGTCAGGAAAAGCGCAAGTTGAATAGGCCATGAGAAAGGTCAACGGAGAGGAGAAACGAACAGGACGACATATTGGCCGATGCCAGTGACACAACGCTCTTGAAGCGGCTGCTTCCAGACCGAGCCTCTCGCCTGATGAGTCGCCTACTTGTAATCCGTACATAGATGTCATGAATTCCCCTTCTGCAGACGAGAGCAATTTATCTGGTGTCACGCATACTCCCGTTGGTTTGGTTATGGGTACCACACGGTGTTCCGCTCAACGTTTCGGCAGGCGTTTGTTACTCGAGCGGGTGGCGCATAATTCGCTACTCGATGCACAACTGCTACGATCGAAAAAAATCTCGCATCCACGCATGCGAAAACGAAACGAGTAAAATTCGACCGATGTTTTTGGGAACTCGATAGTATGGAGCCAAGACTCACTATCGCCAACGTTGACATCATGCCTCCCCCAAATTCGATACAACGTGACCAACAGCACGACTAGAGATAGCGCAACTAGCACGCCTTTACGCCAAGGATGTTTTCGGTTTGTCTGCGGCATAGTAATTGTGGGTTCCGATAATCAGCCCATGTATAGCATGGTTGGCTCGACTGTGCGTGGAGAGAGCGTTCATGCCCCGCCTCGCGCTACAGAAACATAATCTTGTTAGTGTTCAGGACCGTCGGCCAACTCTTACCGTTCCACTGAAATGATATGTTGCGCGGTGAGTTGCCATAGCAGCTGTCTGTTCCATCAAAACTGGTATCAAACGGAATCGGTTGGTAGGAACTATTCCATCCGGGAATATTTCCACCGATGCAGTTTTACCATACAGCCACCAACACACATTGGCCTGTCGACTCATCATGAGGATGTTTTTGCCCTACGTAGGCCAATGCATCCTGTTTAAACAATCTCAGCTGTCATTGGCCTTGTCATGAAGCAATGTACGTCACTCCTCTCTGTTGCAATTAGACCGAGATATTTATAGCCTCCAGGAAACCGGCGATACAGAGTCGTTTTTGCCAATCGGCGTACGAAATCAGTGTCCTTCGTATAAAGGAACAACCTGGATTGAGATGGTGAGATTCAAAAAACAAGAACTGGGGTGATTCGCGTGACATGTCGACCACTCGCAATCATTTCAATCTACTTCCACTTCTCGTCACGAGTAAAAATCCAGAGTAAAACCCCCCTGTACCTATAAGTATGCCAATTGGATGATGACAAAAAGAAAGAAAAACGAGTAGGAGAGAGCACGAGTACTAGATTTGGATTTACAATGCAGACTGGGATAATGTAGTGCAAGGTTTTAAAAAATGTGCTAAAATGCAGGACCAGGCGTAACATGATTGAGGGTTCGGGAATATCATATCTTAACAGTCATTGACGAAAAAAGAGCCATAAAAGGGATACTTCTGACGCTCAACCCAGAGGCGTCAAAAGGACATGCAAGCAAAGGGACGACAGAAAGTACTGACCGTCCGTGGAAGAGGCTCAGCCTTCATCCACAAGAGTGTCTGCTTTAATGGTCTCTCCATTAGCGAAACCAACAAGACCGGCATTCGCGGGAATGACATATCGTGACGTGGCGTTAAACTGAGATTGGCTCGGCAGAGCGCTGCGTGGGAGGTTTGCTAAACCAGGGGTAACCAACTTGAGAGTCTTGGTATTCCAACGTGAGAAGCTCGCGCCGAGTTTGTCATCGAATCCGCGAAAATGGGCAGTCCCGTTCATAGAGTGCACTGGCGCTGAGGTCATGGGCGAGTATGGGAGAGGACTACTTGGAGAGAAAGAGGATACATGTAGAAGCATAACGAATTCTTGTGTTGAATTAGTGAGAGCTACCATCTTGGAACGGAGATCTGGAAAGACTGCATGGGAGGAACCATACGTCTTGATAAAGTTTGACAACTTTACGACAATCTACAGCAAAAGGGAGTTGTCAGCCGGGGCGGTGTGAGGAAGAGGCATCTGGGCCAGGCAGGGCGAAGCAACCCACCTTGACGAACAAGTGTGCATTGTCCCGTAGCGCTCTCGTATCAGCAGTCGGGTCCCCGGCACGCACGGCAACGATATTCACTCGCAGACGTTCCGTGACAATCTTGGCCTTGTCAATCGAATCACGGAAATCGCCACTCAGCCCTGGTGTTTCTGACATTGACTCTACCATCTCTTGCATAAGCTCCCATATCGCTGGCGCTGAGTCCACCGCAGTCTCCATCGAGTTCAAGGCGTCGTTGTCAACGAGCGTTCTCGACAGTGGAATTTCAAGGGTCGGTTTCCGTACAGCTAGTGAAAATGAAGTTATCAACGAAGCTTGTGATGCTTGTCGTGAATGGTATTCATTTCGAGTCGTTCGTGCGGGACGGGGTTGCGGTGCCGACAGGCGAAGCGGGGCACCATGGGTCGCTCCTACCGTCACCGTCGAGGCGCCAAGACTAGAAGTGGACGCAGACAGGGGTGCAGCTGGACCTTTTTTCCCAGGGCGCCGAGTTGATGGCGATATACTACTCGAGAGGGTTGGCAACAGGGGCAGGTCGATGGACGGCAGTGACTTTCCAATTTCCACGTCCTTTGAGCTAAACGACCCAGCATGCCGTCGAGTAGTACGAACTCTTCCTAGAGTAGTGGGCGTGGGGCGCGATCTCGCAATTGGAACATTGTGGTGGAACCCAGAGACATTGACTGTAGGTGATGAGGTATCGATATTCAAGGCAGGGGGTGCCAAGGCATGACTTTTCGTCTTGCAAGGAATTCGGCGAGGATCTGACAAATATGGTTTAATGGCTTCAACGTGAGGGATCATACTTCGCCACGCGTGGGAGATCTCGGCAGCTGCTCCATAAAAGATGAGCACAAGTGAGCGCATATATCGGTCGTCATCTCTTGATGCTAGAATTTTGAGTTGGAGAGAGAGCATTGCAATTGCCTTTCCAAACACGGCGGCCGAGTCCCTACTACTCTCTACCAAAGCCCTGCACAGCAGTGGGGGAGGTGTCGTCTTCTTGGCAACAGAATCGAATTGTTCAAGAGCACCGTTGAGCTGCGTCATGTAAGTGTGTGCCGGGTCAGTAACTTTACGAAGAACCGACGAGAGCTTCTGGTCAATCGTATAGGTGATGTAGTGAGAAATTGCCTGGTACACTTGAGAAACGGAGAAGTAAAGGGAACGTGCGCATTCGACCAGGGAGCGCAGGGGAAGTGGTAGGTTACCGGCGATCGCATTGGCAGGTAGAGCGGAGAGACGCTTGAAATAGGCATGGCGTTCAATGTCGGGAACAGGATGCGGGCGCTCCGCGGACGTAGGTGATGCTGAGGATGGAGGTGTTGTCGTGCATTGCTTCTGGAATTTCTGCAGTTGTGGACATCCCTCAGAGGACGAAGAGGACGAATCTTGCCGACACGCTAGATTGGAGGGCATGATGAGGTCGTCGCGTGGTGTTCCGTTCGTATGTGAAGGTGGTGCGGAAGGAATAATCAATGATGCGGAGTCAAATGACTGTGCACTGTGCCCCTGGTCACCGGGCCGAGATGATGTGTGCAGGTCTGGGATACTCTTCCTACCAAACAACGCAGGTCGACGATCGCGACTTATACGTGCGAAAGAACCATTTCTTTGATGCTGCGTGGCACGAGGTACGGCAGTATGATCGTCTTCAACCGAAGATACGGACTCTTCAGGGGTTGGCAAATAGCTTTCGGGGGAGGGGGAACGAAGGGGCGAGTCGTATGGTGGTAACGAACCCAACCGAAGGGGCGGTGGTCGTTCGAAACGGGAACCAATAGCCGATTTGGGGGGCGGTGGCATGGGAGGTAGAGGGAAAAGGTTATCAATGGAGAATGTCCGAGCATGCGGCGTAGGTCCGCCCGAAGAGTCTTCCGTTCCTAGTGCTGCCCAAGACTGTATACTCTCGTCGCTGAAAGAGGACCTAAGGATCAACACCGAGTGCGACTGAACCATGCTTACATTGAGTGGTTAAGAGCAGCACGTTCACTCATAAATGAGTCCGCGCTAGGCTTAGGTTTGACATCTGGACGGGGCTGGCTGTTTTCGCGTATCCACTTTTGCAAGCCGAGGATCCAGTCCTTGCCGGGATGTGGATCGTCAGGGGAGGCGTTCATTTCGATGGTTGCTTTCGGCGGCCATTCGATGGGGTTATGGTCTACTTTGAATACATCTAGACAGCCGAAATCAGCCAGGTACCCTGGCAAGCGGGTGATCCTGTTGCGTGAGAGGCACAAGACCTGGAAATAGAATGTCGCTTGAATGGGGAACGACAACTAGTACAAGGTACGCACGCGAAGCGTTGAGAGTGAACCTGGCTGGGCTGGTAGTCGTTTGATTTTGTTCCTACTAATATCCAGTATCTCTAGGGAGTGCATTACGGTCAACTGTAGCGCGTGAGGCCGATGAAAGTAACAGGGAGACAGTGAAACGCACGACGTCCGGAAAAACGGAAAAGCTATTGTTCTTGAGGTTGAGATAACGTAGACGTGACAAGAGTGCAAACGCCGTTGGGAGAGTTGCAAGACGATTGTAACCGAGTGCGATTCTGATGCTGGATTCAGCTGGTGCGGTTCACGGTGGTAGCAAAAGACAAACCTGGTGATTGGAATGACGTCTGTGGAGGATTCGGACCTGCCCGCGGTTGCCAGACGCTCTGCGCCGTCCTCTCCGACATCGGTGAGGCTTTTGTGGGTGAAATCGAGCGTCGTGCCATTGTCAGGAGAGTTGGCGAGCGCTTCGGCGAGGTGCTGGTCGGTGAGGGACGCGGAGGGCGATAGCGATCTCGCGCCACACTGTCTGGTGGTCGGGAACGGCGACGCGCGCGGGACGACACGGTCAGCGTCCGGTGCGGACATGAGTGACGGAGGAGAAAGATATGTTCAAGTCAACTCGGTTGCGACCGGTGCTTGAAAAAGCGATACGGTAACACATGGACTACTAATACTACCAATCGACCGCTCAATTAATTATTCGATCCGTTGATCCAAGCACCACCAGGCAACCCGCTGGATTTCATCTAAAACCACATTGACACGGAGAAGCTCACGTCCTCGCTCCGCATGGCGTGCCACCACCCCGGGGGGAAAAACAACATATCACCAGGACAGAGCGTCACGCAAGAGGCCTGGCTAGGCACCGTGTCCCAAAACATGGGAAAGATTGATCGGCAGGACTCTGTTTCGTGTGATGCTGCGGGAAACACATCGACTTGAGACGTATTACTCATAAGCGGGCTCGCCTTGTTGGTTGCTGGATGTGTTGCTAGGGACTGATAGGGATACATGGCTGCGGCCACATTCGGTGGTGCAATCCAGACTGTCTTGCGGCCCACTACCTGGACTAGGAGGAAATTAAGTTCCGCGGGCTAAATTAGTACTGAGCGAGATCACCATAGCAGTTGAAGAACGGGTCCTGCGCAACTTTTTACTAGATGAACGAGGACAAGTGGTGTGAACTTGCCGTATGTGCGGGAGATATAGTGCCTTTGGGACCGAGCCATGCATTAAGAATTACGTCTTGCGGGGGGTGATAGGCCGGTGCGTCGAGGGCGGCATAGACGATGTCTGGGACGATGATATCGTCGCGCAGCTTGGGAAACTGTGCAAAGAGACTGTGCTGGGCGAGGTAGAGGTGCTGGTCCGGTGATGTGAGTGAGGCGAGAAAGTCGTCCCAGGCGATCAGTGTCTGGGACCAATTATCGGATCTGTAGTCATTCCCGACCTCTACAGGGACTATGCGACCAGGGCCTGCGACGGAGAATAGGTATGAAAGAGACGCCCATTGATGCATCGCTGGCCAGTCACGCGCAAATTCGCGCAGCACAAACGGCGCGCGGCTCCAGTGCTTTTGGGCAGAGACGACCGAGGGAAGGGCAGACAGGACGCGCACGGCGTTTGTGCACGTGGACAGCGGCGGAACGGGATCAGACTGTGCGATGAGCACTGCCGTGGGTGGCCGCGAGGGCATGCCAGACTGCAGTCGGTGGATGATGTCGTGGACGACGTGGTCGCGTCGGGTGTGGTCGGTGGCAGCGCCAGCGATGATGATGGCGCGGTCGAGGGTCGTAATGCAGTCTCTGATGGCGTCCTCGTCGGCATCGACAGACGCGCGGGCGAGCACCTTGAGGATAGCGGCGTCAATGTAGAGCAAGTGCCAGCGATGGTCGTCGTCGGTGGGCATGCGGTGGTGTGCATCGGCGATGAGCTGGTCGATGGGCGCGGTGGCTCTGGGGTCGGCGAGGAGGCGGCGGGCGGCGGCGCGGAGGGCGTCGGGGGCGGCGGGGTCGTCGAAGACGAGTGAGGCATAGACGGGGAGCATAGCGTGACGTGACGTGGTGTGACGAGATTGGGTGCAGCCCAAGATAAAAAGGACAACGGGAAGGAACGACCGTGAGAAAGTTCCCCAGACGATCATTTTCCTCCCAAAGTAATCTCATTCCGGCCCGCCACATCGGCGCAGCCCGTGTTCCATTTATAGACATGACATCCCGGTGGGTCACTTGTCCCTCTGCGCGGCCCGTATCTTATCCAGCCCAGCTTGGACCGTCTCCTCCTCCTCCTCGACACCGGATCGTCATCATCCGTCAGAAACACCGCAGCCAAACAGCTCGCACAACTTGCAGCGAGGTCGCTCATTTCCGACGTACCCGTCGAGGACGACTTCAAGTCTACCCGCCAACACCCGTCCATACGCGACACCGCAGCCTGGTCAGAGCTGCTCGCCGTCGTCGCTCGCGTAGGTACTTTTTGTCTCTTATCTACCTTTCTCATATCCCCCAGATTCTACCCTTTCTTCATTCAAAAAGCCATGAAACCAGATCCGCTGCTTCGAGTGCACTCTCCCAAATATTCACCCTCGTTCCCGTATGGCACCCCCAGTCAGACGATGTCAAGCCCCCCATCGACTTGACACCACCCGAATTCCCCCCCTTCTCCGTCAAGGAGCTGATGCTCAAGGGTGTCCTCCTCTTGGCCTCTTCCGGAAAAGAGTTCACAAAGCCCACAGGCATACTCGCCAACTCTGCAGAGGTGAAGCGTGCCCGCAAGGAAGCCATGGGTCGACTCGGTCTCGATTTCCTTGACACCGTCGGCGACGACATGGACATCGACAAGGAACTTGCAATCGAGCCAGAAGCCGACACCACCAGCGAGGCAGACCTGCAAATAAAGAGAGAGGACCCCGCATCCTCCGTCTCCCCCATGGAAGTCGACTTCAAGCTAAGGAAGGAACGCTCCCCACCAGCTCGGTCAAACTCCAGCACTCCTGCCGTACCTTCGCCCGTTACCCCAGCGGCAGAACCCGGCGACCTCACCGGCCTCTCTGCTCGCGAGCGCAATCGACTCAAACGTAAACGTAAACTAGGGAGTTCGGCGTTCGTCGCTGCTCCGCCCCCACCCCCTCCTGGTAGCGGTGCCCGCTACAATGCAACCGCCGCTGGGCCATCCAACAAGTAAGTCGTCATCTTTCACCATTCTTCTCTACTGATTGTTCTGTAGAGCACGCCTTCTCTCCGCCGAGGCACATGAACCACCAAAGTCGCGTCTAGACAGTCCAGACCCTTCTGGTAAAACACCTACAGAAAAAGTCGTCATCGATCCTTCAAAAGGTGGCGCCGTTTCCCCCAAGTCTCCTCAACAGTCCAATGCCCTCGAAGTACCCCAAGGATCGTGGGTATGGGGCGGAATCGTTGGTCTTCTCGAAGTCGACCTCTTCTCCCCTACTTGGGAAACACGTCATGGAGCGGCCATGGCTTTACGAGAACTACTTAAAACACAGGGTGCATCCGGTGGCATGAAGGGTGAATCGCTCTTGGATGTATGTCTACCCTCTACTAAGCATCTTTTATAGACGGTGTTTCGTCGGAAGAGAATGCGCGTGCGCACGAAGAGTGGTGCAATCACTTGGGGGCGAAGCTTCTGTGTGTCTTTGTTCTCGACCGCTTCGGAGACTTCGTTTCCGATCAGGTGTGTGACATCAAGCTTTCTTACTCAACTCCGTTCTTAATGCGATCTAGGTTGTGGCACCCGTCCGTGAAACGGTCTCTCAGACGCTCGCTTCTCTTCTACTACACATGCCACTTCGGTCCGTTGGCCATGTACACTCTATTCTTCTGCAAATGATAAGACAGGATTTCACCCTCCCATCAAAGGCCAAAGTAGGCAAGAAGGATGATCGAAATCATGTCTGGGAGGTGCGCCATGCCGGTCTCCTAGGGATCAAGTATGAAGTCGCGGTCAGAAGCGACTTATTTGACGCGCCAAAAGATGAAGAATCGGGCGATGCGGGTAGAGCGATCTTGACGGGTGTCGTGGATGCTGCTGTGCTAGGGTATATCGACTTTCTCCACATGCATCTCAGTTACTCAATGTCTTGTTCAGGCTCAGCGATCGCGATGACGACGTCCGCGCAGTGGCTGCCACTTGTTTGTTGCCCGTAGCGAGTCGCATAGTTGAGCGGCTACCCGATTCGCTCGACAGAGTATTGGCTGTGCTGTGGACTTGTTTGCGAGACATGAAAGATGACTTGAGCTCTAGCGTCGGTGCTGTCATGGATTTACTCGGTGAGTGCTCTTAATGTACCATAACACATCTAATTGTCCATAGGCAAGTTGGTTACGTACAACCAAGTTATTGACATCCTCGGCGATCCAAATTTATCGTAGGTCATTAGAGTCTTTTCCATGCCCTGGCTAACGCTATGATTAGCCTTCCCCTCACAGACCTTGCACCAACATTATTCCCATTTTTTCGCCATACCATCCCGAATGTCCGTCTGGCTGTTGTTAAGACCTTGTCGTCTTTTATGACAGTTTCATCGCTTCCTCGTGACTGGATAGCAGCTCCATTCTTGCGCCTTCTTTTCCAGAATCTTATTGTTGAGGAACGTCCAGACATAAGATCTGTATCGCTTACTAGTTGGAGAACGGCACTTGAAGTTGTCTCCAGCACGCCAGGTTTGATCAAGAAGATAGTGAAGCAACAAACAGTCCTTGAGTGGTACGCGGTCCTAATGACGCCGCTCGGCGTTCCCATCGACACGGCGACTTTTCACCATCCAACGTTTGCGGAAGACGGGCCTGATGGAGCCCCCGAGAGACACAACGTCGACAAGAACATGCTCGCTCAAGACCTGTCACTAATTTCTTCGGAACTCATATTACAAGCTCGAATTGCTGCAGCAACCGCACTTGCCTACTTGATCGTGTACTGGCCACCGAAGGTATGCCATCATGTACTTGACTGGCATCTGGCCCAAAATTTAAACAAAACTCTCCAGTGCGTTGAAGAGCTCTTTCAACCTATTCTCGTCCACTACATGGACTCGACGAGCATGCTTCAAAAGTTCCTGGCTGCTGTAGTTGCTGAAGAATGGGCATGCGCATACGAAACGTCGTCGCCACCCGGTCCAATCCTTGACAACTTCCCTCTCGCTAACGAACTCAGTGCAAGAGCGCTTTCTTTCCTGCAAGGATCCCCTCCCACTGCGTATCATGAGATGGCATTTACCCTCCACCGCATACACGCCGAGTGCTATTCGCTTCTACATTGTTTCTCGAGTGACTGCAAGATCCCCATCTCGCTCATCCCTCACCTCGGGAACGAGATCGACATCACCGGCGCCAAGCCCGAATGCTTTACCATTGATACTGCACATGAGGCTGTAGGCGCCATGTACACAAAGCTCAAGGACAGCCTCGGCAGGACGAAGAAGCGCGAGTTGGGTGTCATCGCCGAAAAAAGACGCAAAGTCGTGCAGAGTATCGAGCACTATTCTGAAGTCAAGGCTCAACATGATGCTCGTGTTTCAGCTGCATTTGCGGCAGCGTTTGTGGCGTTTAGAAGCACACCAGACAAGGTGAGCCCCGTGGTGAAGGGGATCATGAACGGCGTCAAGGCAAGTTGAGGATTGCCGTCGTTGGACGATTGCTTAAAAATGCACAGAATGAGGAGAACCTGGACCTTCAGAAACGTTCCGCGGTCGCTGTTGCCAATTTCATCGACTTTTGCGTGCGACACAATATCAGCCAGCCTCCAGACAAGATTGTGAAGAATCTCTGCACGTTCCTCTGCCAGGACGTGGATCAGACGCCAACATTTGCATATTCGCGGACGATCCATAAAGGCATTCTCACGTTTCAGACATGGTCCAAGATCGCGGCGAGTAAGGGAGGCAAGGAGACACAAGACAAGGGAGAAAGTGCAAAGCTTGAAGATGAGGCCACAAAGACGAAGCTCTCTAGGAGGGGAGCAGGTCTTGCATTTGATCGGCTCTCAGCGAAATTCGGTTCGCATCTCTTTGAAGCTATCCCCAAGATGTGGCAGTCCATGGCTGGTGGTCTGTTGAGTGCATGCAGCACAGGTATGACCAATTTGTCGCCGACGGTTGTCTGTTCTTATTAGCGTGCTTTTAGAGTCGCCTCAAGAAGCGGATGCTTTCATGGAAAAGCAATACGGACAGGATGTCATTGATTCCTTGAGTGTTCTCGAGGCCGTTTCGCCCGCACTGGACCCTGCATTGTGGCCCAAGCTTGCTGAGCTGTTCCCACCCATTGCCATTGCGCTTCGGAGCAAGTTTGCGATTATTCGGCAGACGGCTTCACGGTTCCTTGCGACCGTTTGTGAGGTCATGACTGCAGAAGCAATGCGATTTGTGATAGAACACCTTGTTCCGTTGATCGGGGATGCGGTCGTGCTCTCAAATAGACAAGGAACTACCGAAGCCATTTATCGTGCGTCACAAGTTTCTTGGACGGGGCCTGCACTTACCGCGTCATGTTAGATATTGTACAGAAGCTTGATATCAAAGCACTTCCATATGTTATATTCCTTATTGTTCCGGTACTTGGGCGGATGAGCGATGCAGACGACGATATCCGGTCGACAGCGACAAATACGTTTGCATCGCTGGTCAAGATGGTTCCGCTAGAGGTAAGCATTCTTCGTTGAGAAGGTATCCATTTTCAACCGATGCGTATAGGCTGGTTTACCCGACCCGCCCGGTTTCCCAGAAGAGTTGCTGAAGCGCCGACAAGAGGAGAGGCAATTCTTGTCGCAACTGCTTGATGGGAGCAAGGTTGAACCCTATGTGATTCCTGTCACGATCAACGCAGAATTACGCAAGTATCAACAAGAGGGTGTCAACTGGCTCGCCTTCCTCGCTAAGTATCAACTGCATGGCGTTCTTTGCGATGGTGAGCTTTTTTCGCAAGTTATTGTAATTCGACCTCACGAACCACGACATTTGTAGATATGGGTCTTGGAAAAACGCTTCAGTCGATATGTATATTGGCAAGCAAACACGCGGAACGTGCGAAGAAATACGAAGAGACAAAGTCTCCAGACGCAGTTCACATACCGTCGCTCATCATCTGCCCGCCGACGCTCACTGGACACTGGTACTACGAGATCCTAAAGTATGCGGAAAACCTACGGCCTATCCTTTACACTGGAAGTTCGAAAGAGCGATCAAAGATTCTCTCCAAGCTGGCAAAAATGGACATTGTGATTACCTCGTACGAAGTCGTTCGCAATGACATTGGAAGTCTGGAAGATATCAACTGGCTATATTGCATTCTCGATGAAGGACATGTTATCAAGAATGCCAAGACGAAATTGACCAAGGCGGTCAAAGAGATCCAGGCGCAACATCGGTTGATCCTATCTGGAACGCCGATTCAAAACAATGTGCTTGAACTCTGGAGCTTGTTTGATTTCTTGATGCCTGGGTTCCTCGGCACGGAGACGTCGTTCAATGAGCGGTTTAGCAAGCCTATTCTTTCAGGTCGAGACGGGAAAGCCAAGACAGGCGAAGCTGGCAAGTCTAGCTCTATTGTGCTCTTTCATAAGACTGAGATTTTCTTGCAGCCGCTTTGGCGCTAGAAGCGTTGCATAAACAAGTTCTGCCTTTCCTGCTTCGTCGTTTGAAAGAAGATGTGTTAAATGATCTACCGCCAAAGATCATTCAAGACTACTACTGTGAACTTTCGGGCGTGCAAAAGATCCTCTACGATGACTTTTCCAAGTCGGAAGCGAAAGCAGAGGTTGAAGGTACCATTCAATCGACAGCTTCAGGGAAATCTGGCAAAGGCGGTGGTCAACAACACGTTTTCCAATCGCTGCAATACCTCCGCAAACTCTGTAATCACCCCTCGCTTGTTCTCAAAACGAATCACGACGCGGTCGTGGCGGCCCTAACCAAGGTTGGCAGCAACCTTGATGGCCTGAGCGATATCCAGCATGCCCCAAAGTTGCAGGCACTACGGTAAGTTGACTTGATACTATCATGGAAGTTGCTCACCAACATTTTCAGCCAACTTTTGAGCGACTGTGGCATAGGAGGTTCTGCGGTGAGCGCCGACGGAGGGAAAGCCGAGCCAAGTGAAGGACTTGCAGATTCACCAAGCGGGGCATTCTCCCAGCATCGTGCTCTCATCTTTTGTCAGATGAAGCAAATGGTGGACATCATTGAGAACCACTTGTTCAAGCAGTACATGCCTTCTGTTACGTATATGCGACTCGATGGTGGGACGGACCTGAATAAGCGCCATGCGATCGTCCAGACGTTCAACTCGGACCCGAGTATCGACTGCCTTCTATTGACGACACATGTCGGAGGGCTGGGGCTTACCTTGACCGGCGCCGACACGGTCATTTTCGTGGAGCATGATTGGAATCCGATGAAGGATTTGCAAGCCATGGATCGGGCTCACCGTATTGGACAGAAGAAGGTTGTCAATGTTTATCGATTGATTACAAAAGGGACCCTGGAGGAGAAAATCATGGGGTACGTGCAAGATTTTGGAAGTTGCACTCGTTGCTCATCTATTGCAGGTTGCAACGATTCAAGCTCAACATTGCTCATTCGGTTGTCACCCAACAAAACGCTGGTCTCTCTACCATGGATACTGATCTCGTTTTGGATCTCTTTAAGCGGACATCAGTGGAGGAGGATGCCACAGCAGCGGCAAAGAAGAAGGCCAAGGAAACGAAAGATATGGCTGGGTCTATTGGTCAGAAGAATCTATTGCAAGGTCTCGAAGAGCTCCCACCGGAGGACGAATATGAAGGCTTAGATCTCTCGCGTTTCATGGGTTCTTTGGAGATGCAGTAAAGACCCACAGCATCAGCATCAATCATTTCATACGGACATTTTTTTTGGTTTGTTGTTTCCAGCGATCTCCGGTATGACTACATGTGTTTCATCTATAGTGAACTGTAACAATACATCCAGATAATGTATAACGTAGACCTTGATCATCTAGAATTTTCTTGTACTAATGATTCAAACCGTGAGTAGTATTTGGCAATTGCTACTATCACAACACCATGGCGGCGACCTCTGGCATCGGAGTATCTGAAGAACTCACGCAAACCTTTTCCGCCGCCGCTGAGACCAAGAACGTCCGATTCATCAAAGTCGACATTCAGAACGGTGCGAGGCCCCGTCCATCACCTGAGTGCGAACCTCACCTGGTCGCACTCGTCAGAATCTCTCGTTCCAGTCACATCCGTCGACGTTTCTGGCTCTTTTGATGATGATCTTGCCTTCCTTCAAGATCATCTAGAAGAAGACATCCCATGCTACATTCTCGCACGATTGGACGATCCACCGTCCGAGTGGCTGGCGATCAGCTACGTGCCCGATAGCGCCAAGGTCAGACAAAAGGTGACCCGGTTGCGTCTCGTTGCTCAATGCACTGACCACTGTACAGATGCTCTACGCCTCGACGCGCAATGCGCTCACGAGATCGCTGGGTTCGGCCGTGTTCACGGACAGCCTGTTCGCGACGTCCAAGGCAGATGTCACGCCGGGCGCCTACGCAGCGCACAAACGGCACCAAGCCGCGCCCCAACCGCTGAGTGCGCGAGAGCAGGAGATTGCGGACATCAAGGCTGCCGAGCGGGAGGCGGGTGCGAGCTACGAGGGCAGCCGAGCCAGACAGAATCACCTTGGGAGCCGGGAGATCGGGTATGTGTGGGCGGAGGAGGCCAGGGAGGCTGTGGGGGCGCTGCGTGCGGGGGAGGGCAGCCGTTTGGTGATTCTGGTCAGTTTCGTTTGGCGATGTGGCTTGCTGGCGCTGACCCATGTTTAGCACATAAACGAGTTGGAGCAGATCGTGTTGGGCGATAGCGTGCCGATTGGGAATGTTGGTGCGTTGGCTGCGAACGTTCCTCCCTCGGAGCCTTGTATGTATTGGTTGCTCATTCCACGCGACGGAGGCTGATTGGTTCCGTAGCTTATTGTTTGCTTGCTTGGCAGGACGCCTCACCGAATGGACGCGACATTGGTTGGCGATTCCTTTGATGTCGCGTGGCTGATACTGACGTCGTTGTGGTAGCGTTCATCTACTCTTGCCCGAGCACGTCACCAGTCAAGTCGCGCATGGTCTACTCGACAGGTGCTCTCATCATCTTCAGAGAAGTGAAGGCTATTCTGGGCGAGGAGCGTGGTTTCGTGCTGGCATCCAGAAAGATTGAAACCTCTGAACCTAGAGAGCTGACCGAGGCCTTTCTCAGGGAGGAACTCAACGTGGGTAATGGAATAAGCGATGGGAATGGTACTGCTTTGGCGGCACGGCCAACGGCGTCGAATACCTCGTTTGCTAGGCCAAAAGGGCCAGGAAGGAGACGCTAATGTGTAAATACAAAGTGGTAGCTTTCCAACTAAATCTAAGCGAGCGGCGCAAGGGTCATCTACCCGACATTCTGGGGCAGCGCAACGGATGAGCTCCGGTGTTCTATTGTTCGCTCTCGTTCAGGTTTCCGCAGTTTAGTTGGCCTCGTCGACGCCAGCGTTTCACCATGTTGGCACTGCGCACACGAGTTCGGAGGGCGGCATTCAACGCGCCCGTTGTCCTCAGACCACGCCTTTTATGCTTCAGAAGTTACAGCACGCCAGTTCGGGCTCCACGATCCAAGGTATGGGCATCGGCCGATGAGGCAGTCAAGGGTGTCAAATCTGGCGATGTGTTGCTTTGCGGAGGTGAGCTTCCATCCTGGTCAAGCCGTCGCGGTCCTCACTGCTAGGAACGCACAGGATTCGGACTCGCTGGTGTCCCAGGTGCGGGTCGAGTGATGCTGGTGGATGCCATGTATTCATCAGTCACCAGATACCCTCCTTTCAGCTTTGGTGAAGCGGAAGGATCATGTCGCCAACCTCACGGCCGTCTCCAACAATGCAGGAACAGGCGAGAATGGTCTTGGTACGCATGGGTTACTAACTGCACATAACTAGCAGACCCAACTCTCTATAGGAAAGCTATTCACCGCCAAGCAGATAGACAAGATCATTGCATCATACCCAGGAGGGTTAGTTCATTACCTTCAACCTGCACTTGAGCAACGACACATTACGGTCTTATAGGAACAAGGCTTTCGAAGCAATGTATCTTAACGGCCAAATTTCATTAGAGCTTTGCCCTCAAGGCAGTCTCGTAGAGCGCATCCGCGCTCATGCCGCTGGTATACCCGCATTCTTCACTCCTACTGGTGCTTCCACCGCAGTCGAGGAGGGCGCGATACCCATGAGGTACAACGAGGGTGGCTTTTCCAAAGGCGTTCAAATACCAGGTATGAAGAAGGAGACGCGTCAATTCGATGGCCGAAAGTACGTCATGGAGACCTCCATCGCCGGTGACGTCGCGTTCATCAGGGCTTGGAAAGTCGATGAGGTTGGGAACTGTGTCTTCCAGTGAGAGCAAGGGATTGAGCGTCCCGTTAACCGTGTCTGAACGTATTTGCTGTAGCTTCGCGCAAAACAACTTCAACACCGCTATGGCGAAGAACGCCAAGTTGACCATCGTCGAGGTAAGTTGGTGATCTTGCCATTCATTATTGCTATTTACATGACCACTAGGCTGATGAAATCGTCCCTGTTGGTTCCTTGGATGCTAGCATGATTCACGTCCCTGGTATCTACGTAGACCGTGTGGTTCCTGCAACTGAACCCAAGCGTATTGAGTTTGTAACGCTGGCCCCAAGCGAATCGGCAGGAGAAAGCGAACCGCTGAGCGGCGAGAAAGCCGCTGCATTGGCTCAAAGACATAAGATTGCCAAGCGTGCCGCAAAGGAGATCCAGGATGGTTTCTACGTGAACCTTGGTATTGGTATGCCAACACTTGTGCCTGAACACTTGCCAGAAGGCGTACACGTTTGGCTACAAAGTGAAAACGGTGTCCTTGGGATGGGTCCCTACCCTACAAAGGAACAGGTCGACCCGTGAGTGTGATTCTGGAATGCTCCCTTCTGTCGCTGATCGCGACATGAAGGGATCTCATTAACGCCGGAAAGGAGACTATAACGCTTGTACCTGGTGCATCGATCTTTGGTATGTATGTCTCAGCAACGTGCTCTTTTGACTAACGTCATGCGGAGATTCCTCTGAGTCCTTTGCGATGATTCGCGGCGGTCACATCGACGTTGCGATCTTGGGTGTAAGTGTGTCTGGCTTGTTCCTTGCCCCCCTTGCTTATATCTCTGTTTGACAGGCCATGCAAGTTTCTCAGGCGGGCGACATTGCCAATTTCATGATTCCAGGCAAATTGGTTAAAGGTAGACACTCAAACCTAAACTACTCCCATTAGGACACCTCGTTTCTCACCATATCGTGCACCCTTTCCAGGCATCGGTGGAGCCATGGATCTTGTCTCTAATCCCGACAAGACTAAGGTGATCGCAGTGATGGAACACTGTGCGAAAGATGGCAGTCCAAAGATCCTCGAGCAATGCACCCTCCCTCTTACCGGGGCAAGGACCGTGAGCCAGATTATCACTGAACTCGCTGTCTTCAACGTGGACCGAAAGAACGGCGTGCTGGAGCTGGCAGAATTACAAGAGGGAGCCACGTTGGAAGAAGTCAGGGCAAAGACCGGTTGTGACTTCAAGATCTCGGGGGATCTTGGCAGACCATGATGGTCCAATCTTTTTGTTTGTGCGTCAATTCAACTGGGCTCATCAATGTAATAATATATCATTTTCACCATCATCATATCAGTCTTCGTGTTATCTTGATCGATGCATTATCTGAAACTGCTCGTGTTCTGCCTGACGCAAACCTGAAGGCCTGACACGTGGTTGGGAGTAGCATCTCAATTCATGCCGAGGAATGGACCAAAGATAAGCCAAGCCGCGGTCGGCAGAGTTCCCCTTGCAACATTTAACCAGCGTCCGTGTGGCAGAAGCAAAGGTATAAAGGCATGACGCTGGGCTACCAGATCTACAGCTCCCACTGTCTTCCGTTCTCTTCCTGCTTCATCAACACTATCCTGATGCTGCCCCGAATTGGCGTGAGGGCCAGGTTGTGTGTATTTTCACCCCGGTTTCGTGTCAAGAATTACAGCGTCGCGACGTCAAGCCTCAAGAGCCGCAAGGTCTGGGACTCGGCTGATGAGGCAGTCAAGGATGTCAAGAGTGGCGATGTCCTGTTGAGTGGGGGTGAGTCCCGACTAGCCAACGCTTGCCTAGCATTTGAGCTTCGCGCCTTATCTAGGGTTCGGACTATGCGGTACCCCAGGTGAGAAGCGGTCAGAGCCAATCAGACAGGGACCCATACCTTTGTAGAAATGCTGATTACGGCCCTTTCGAAGAGGAGACATGTGAAAGGGCTCACAGCGGTCTGGAGTAATGCAGGCTCGGGCGAGGGTGGTTTAGGTAGGTGGCGCTGTCGTGGCGCGTATGATGCATTAGCCGACGATTACCAGTCAAGCTGCTCAGATCAAGTCAGCTGGACAAATTGGTCATATCATACCTTGGAGGGTCAGTCTCGGCCTTCTGTACCCCGTGTCAGTAATGCGTTTGCTAACTCTGATTAGCAACAAATGCCTTGAACAGATGTACCTGAATGGCGAAGTGTCGTTGGAACTCGTACCTCAAGGCACTCTAGTAGAACGCATGAGGGCACATGCTGCGGGCATACCTGCGTTCTTTACTCCAACCGGAGCTTCTACAACAGTTGAAACCGGAGGAATACCCATCCGCTTTAAGGCTGGCGGACTTAAAGCTGGCGTGCAAATTCATGGGAATAAAAAGGAGTTTAGAGTGTTTGATGGAAAACGATATGTTATGGAACCAGCGATTGCGGGTGACGTTGCCTTTGTACACGCATGGAAAGCCGATGAGGCTGGGAACCTTGTGTTTAGATGAGTTTTTAATTGTACGATTCTCCGGCTGCCTATCTGATGCTATTGCTATAGGTATGTCGCAAATAATTATAACAACATCATGGCAAGGAATGCAAGACTCACCATCGTAGAGGTACATATCAAGAACTTTTTACCTTGGTTGTGTACCTAAAGTTTTACACAGGCCGAAGAAATTGTGCCCATTGGTACTATTTCGCCAAACGCGATCCACTGCCCTGGTATCTTCGTCGACCGAATTGTCAAATGCATCGAGCCCAAGCAATCCGAAATTCTGGCTATCGCACCTCCACCATCCGCGAGTGGGGCAACATATCCCAAAATTGAGCAGAGCACTCGTCGCAGAATAGCACGACGTGCTGCGCAAGAAATAGGGGATGGCTCCTATGTCAACCTTGGTGTTGGCATTCCTACTCTGGTCACCGAATACCTCCGTACAGGCATCCAAATCTGGTTGCAGAGTGAGAATGGTATCCTGGGAATGGGCCCGTTGCCATTGTCGGAGGACAATGCAGACCCGTCAGTAATATAATTATTTCTCGTGAGACTCACTTGAACTCTTCACAGAGACATTACTAACGCCGGCAAGGAAACTGTGACATTGTTGCCTGGTGCGTCGGTCTTCGGTAAGAAGGGATATTCGTGGTCATTAGACACACTGGCTTGACCAACGGGCTCGACAGATTCGGCAGACTCGTTTGGGATGCTTCGCGGCGGCCACATTGATGTGACCATTCTTGGTGTACGCCCCGAGTCCTTCTTGAAAGGATGCATGCTGACACTCCCGCAGGCTATGCAAGTATCTGGTTGTGGTGACATTGCAAACTTCATGGTACCAGGAAAGCTCATGAAAGGTGAGGTGTGCCCATCTGAATGTCGATCGCCACGGGAGCTCAGGGTGTACGAGGCATTGGTGGTGGGATGGACCTCGTATCGAATCCGGACAAGACGAGGGTCATTGTAGCTATGGAACACTGCACCAAGGACGGCAGTCCGAAGATTCTGAAAGAATGCACGCTTCCCCTTACAGGTGCTCGTGCTGTCAGCCAGATCATCACAGATCTCGCGGTTTTTAATGTGGACAGACACAAGGGGGAGCTTCACCTGACGGAATTCGCGCCATGCGTGACCGTCGACGAAATCCGAGCCAAGACTGATTGCGACTTTATTGTTTCTGAAAACCTGAAGCAGATGGAGGTGTAGAAAAGTCGTCGTGGTACTAGTATTCACGACTTGTTACATGTAGTAAGATGAGGTTACTGCGGAAGGTGGAGCAATAGAAAATTGAGTGGGCGCTCTGGCAACAGCCTACGGCCCGCTAAGTCTCCGCAATAACTGCCGAGTTGGCTTTGACCAGGTTTAGTATCCAGCTCGACCACAACCACGTCGTCCGTTCTGTCGTCGACAACGATGAACTGGCTAACTAACTTGTTCGCCAGTGGCACCAAGCAGTCTCTGCGGAGAGGCCAGGCAATGTCGAGCACTCAAGAAGCCTTCTCCCTCCCGACCACCTCTCCTGCATTACCTGCGCACCCTGATGCCCTCAGCACAGATACCCTACAAGCCCCGGAACCCCTCAGTCCATCTTATACCTACCCTCCGCAGTCTCCTACAAGTTCATACGCTTATGCACCAACATCGTAAGTCATCTCTCTCCCGTCTTTCGTGTCTGAACACATACACCACCAGCTCACGGTCGCGACCAACCTCTTTGCTTCCTCTACATAATATACCATACACTGATGCAACGACACCACCACCGCCATATCCGCCTCTAACCGTCACATGGAATCGGATAAAAGTCTGGCTCGCACGGGAATACCCAGAGCTAGGGGACACGCTCAATTACGGAATTCTTCCTCAAGATTTGACACAAATAGAGATGCAGTTTGGTTTCGCGCTCCCCCCACCCGTCCGAGAGTCGTATTTGGCCGTCGACGGTCAGGAGGCCGAGTCTGCTGCAGGATGTTCAGAGGGTCTCTTCTTTGGGCTGTCGCTCCTGCCTCTTGAAGATGTTTTAGAGGAGTGGAGGTTCTGGAGAGAGGTTGACGATGACCCGGCGACCGGTGCTAACCCCCGTCTTCGTGGCCTCATGCAATCAATACCAGACGGTTGGATACGCAAAGAGTACTCGCAGAGAGGCTGGATACCCCTCGTAGTCGACAAGGTTGGCAACTACATAGGCGTGGATCTCAACCCTGGAGAAGGCGGAAGCGTTGGACAGGTAATTGTCTTTGGCAGGGACTTTGACACTAAAGTTGTCCTTTGGAGCGGCGATGGTCCTGGGGGTTGGGCAAGGTGGTTGTCAAACTTCGCGGACGAACTGGAGAGTGGGGAGGGTTACGTCTTTGGACATGGGAACAGCGATGGTGAGGGAAGTGAAGATGAACTTGGGTACGAGGCCTACTTTTATGATGGAAATGGGCGGGGCCAAGGAGATGGCGGAGGAGACGGAGGTCCGGGCGGGTTACGGATGTCCGGGCCGTACAGAGGATGGAATCCACTAGAAGCTTGGGCCGACAAGAGCGTCAAAAAATGGTACGAGGCAGGGCTTTTGCATGACCTTTCCTCACCTGTCGAGAGGGACAAGGTAGGAGGTCCACAAAGGAAATTCTTTTGACTAACTTTGCCAAAAATTCTAGGCCTCTGACAACCACGGTCTAGGTGTCTTGAACCTTGACGAATCCGCAGCAGTCGTGCCCATACCAGTCTTTGGCCCAGTTAGTGAACAATCAGCTGCACTTGCTGACGATACCAAAACCAATACCCCCGATGTTCCCGCCATATCAGTCACCAAACCACCAGCCCCTCAACCTGTCAACTTGCCCAGTGTAAATGATGTCGTGTCGCTCCCTTCCCCACCGGACTCGAACCGATCATCTGTCGATGTCGACCTCGAAGCTGGCCGTGGTGTGCGACGGCCAGTCATTGACAATGTCGTTACAACCAAATTGCCACTACGAAAGATAACGCCTCCCGGGGTAATGTCTCAGAACGATGTCGACCTATCTCCAACGGGCGAAGAAGATACTGATTTGCTGGCTCATGTTTCTCCTTTGGAGGCTGTTCTTACTCCACTTGACAAACCGGACTTAGAACCAATACCTCAGGCAGCGGTCGATATCATTGAACCGAGTACATTGCCACCTGCGGAAGAGGACATAAACGCCACTGTCCGGCTAGTTGGTGATCCTTCATCTGGTGTGGGCTCAATAACCCTTGATGACACAGAGGAAGCTGTTGTCTCTGACGTTCCTGCCGCCGCTGTTACAAAGCCTAGCGATTCTTCCCCCAAGAAGGAACGGACCCATGGCACTACCAAATCATCAAGTCTTTCGTCACTCAAGAGACTTAGCGTTCACTTCACAAGCGGCAAACGGAAAAAGGATTCTGTCAGTAGTAATAGTGTCAAAGGGACACTATGACGTCCATTCCTTTTCATTGAAATTCCCCGCATACATGATACATGTGCAGAATGTGTTTCTCCGTGCGCGCTAGTCTCGCGCACCACCAACACATTTCGTTATTTCTAACTGAACTTTCTGCTCCCTTTTGTCAAATTGCGATTCTTTCTCTTAATTCACGATATCCCATCCTCACATTCCCCTCCTGATACAATCCCTCCACGAAATCATTGCATCGTTTCCTATTTCCTCTACTTCCTTTGTCCGCTATACCCGTTCGCGTAACTGCATCACGTACACCTGCGATCTCACTAATGTATGTTCATGGAACTCACGAAGGAGTTTCTCGGAGAATTTACACCACTTCCCAGTTCCCAAGACCACCTGCCCTCGGCCGGCGTAGTTAGTTTGAGGCAACTTCAATCTGCACGTGCCACAGCCTGTGTCACAACTTGTACTATTGGAATCACTGCTACCTCAGAGCTTCAACCTACTATTGCTTCACTGAGGCTGCAATTGAAGCTGCAAGGTATATTCAGGTAGTAACACGTCGATGAAATGACTACCCTAGAATCTGAGCAAATGCTGGCCTTGTCACGGTGTTTGACTAAGTTCTCGACCTGGATTTAAATTATTCCGTGTTGCTGACTTCCGACGCTTCGCGAAACACTTTGCGGTTTTAAAGTCCCTCAGCAAGCACAGTCACAGACAGAGGCGCTCAGCTCCTTTGCATCCTCTGCTCTTGCCCATGAAACGCGTTAGGCACTGTGGGTTAGCGGAGATATCGGTCGCGAGAAACAGGCTCCTTCATATCACCGCATCGAACCATGCCACTTGATGTTCAACGTTTCTACAGTCGAACAGATGAAGAACAGCAAGATCCATCACTCAGCCTGCCTCTTTTTTTATTCTGTGACGCGACGCGGAGCAGCGCAAGATAATTCCAAGCTTTAGGACAATACCATTGGAAACCATCGTATCCCCAGAGGAGCAGGCGTGGTTCACCTTCAAGGTTCAGTGGGTACATTTATGGTGATCAACTGGTGAAATTAAACTGCGGACCAACGGACCCGCAGCTAATACCCTAATTTCAGCCGTTCATCCAAAGTCTCGTGGACATCGAAACGAGTTCTCGGATAGGTGAATGCCACCAGGGTGTCTGCCCTACTTGAATGAATACCCGTCGTGGCACTCGGTACGATGCTTGCATACCTGATGCCCGATCCACGATATCCTCTCTCCTGCGAATGTACTATTGTCTCCAGGACTAGCTTGTGCAACTGTTTAGGACAATCTTGACAATTGATTCTATTTCAGACATAACGAAGTGAGTGGAGTACGCATACTTGATGCGTTTGGATATGGTCTGACAAACCCTGACGGTGAGAGGTACGATGGGAAAAAAAGTGGGTTGTGAATTGGCGAACCAAATCATCAAACCCGGTAGAGACGTTTGAGCTTCACCCAGCCATATCGTAGTTCTCCATGGACAGGAGGAAAACCGGACTATCCAGCTCCGCCACCGTCGTCCTCGCCCTTGCGCACCGATTGAATGTTTATTTGATGAAGAGACCCTGAGGGATCCCTCACTTGCAAACTGGTTGTAGGCATTGTTGGCGGGAAGCTAATAGCCGAGCTGGACATTGTTTCAATCGTTGCAGAGCCTCTAGAGGAACGCACAATCATTTGGTTTATCAACTTGTCTGTGCTAGGGTTGACCATCGGAAGGCTCAGGATCCCTCCAGCGCTCCATTTATCGCCCGGCAATTGGAACCCTGGAGGGTCTGAGCCTGCGAACAATTGACTTGGGCGTGAGTATGCGTTTTGCGTAACGATGGCACTGCTCGGCACAAACTAAATGCACCTCTCAACAGGCCGCACTCCATCACACTCAAGCGTGAACAAATGGCAGGTAAAAAAGTACGACCGCCCTCCAATGTGACGTATGCAAGCACTCCAGCAAACAAAATTTGAACGGCTTCCCTGCTCCCGCCCTCCTGATGGCATGGAACACCTTCCGGCTATCTCTTGCCTTAATGATTCCGTCTCCTCTTCCCTTGCCTTGGAGGGGTATTGGACCAATGGAGATGTCGGACCTTCATGTTGCGGGAAGGGAGTCGCTTTCAAAGAGGTACCAAAATTTCTCGCCAACCAATGATGTCTTGGTGTAACGTCTTCTTTCTTTCTTTAGCGAACGGTCAAGTCAACACGGACAAGGTGTCATGACTTCAGCGGCATGGAAGTTGGTTCTCGTTTTTTTAGAGGTGACCATGCCTCATACTCATTGTGGCCCACTCCAAAAAATTTCGGCTTCAACTCGTCCCGTATTTGGACCCTGCCCTCCATCCGTCATTAAACGTTAAACCCTGGAGCCAAACGTTTGTACCAAGCCCCCTCCAAGCTTGCCTGCGTCGTGTCATGCCAACACCCTTCCAACGACCAAGGTTTTGGAGAGCTGGACGACATATAAATTGTCTCCCTCAGTGAAACGGTTAGTCTCAGCTGACGGTCCTGACCAGTCCTGCACACTAACCGACTTACTGAAGTCTGCGTTGACAAGCCGAAATTTATATTTCACTCCCCTTATCGCCCACACATGTCTCATCCGCACGTGAATCAAGTCTATCAGCTGGGCTCATGCGGTACCGCTGGTGTCGACGAGGATGGTTACCTGGCATGGGTCGAGGTAGGAAGGACGCATTCACATAATCACCATTTGGCATTAAATGTTTTCGATAGGTAACACCAAATCCTACGCCACAACTTATGGGAGCCAATATGTACCCACAACCCATGTCCGCGCCCGGCCAGACCGAAGCTTATGCCTTGCCATCTACCGCTGTACGTGTCATGATTACTTTTGTTCTTCGCTAGACCCTGAAACATTCTCAGGATGGGTACAGTGACGGTGCGGAGTTTGGAAACGGAGGAGTGCCTCCATACCCCGAGCCTTGTACCATCCCCATCGAACAATTCCAACATGTCGCGCAGCCGCAGAACCCTGCCGATGCGTTATTACAGATGCCACCAGCATCCTGCTTGTTTGCAAGATGTCGTTGGACCGACGATGGCGTCTGTGACGTGTCCCTGGATTGTGAAAGTGTTCCGGCACACTTCAAGCACTTTCACGGTATCAAGAATCGGCAGGACACCGAGTTGTTGATTTGCCGCTGGGAATGCTGCTCGGATCCTGTGAGCCGGAAAAACTTTGCGCGGCACCTTCGGGAACGGCACCTTGGACATCACAGAGATAGAGGTTGCTCTACCCCTCATGTCGATTAGAGGTCACCTCGAATATGCCATTATGAATATGCCATTATGTCAATACATTCGTACATTACACCCTCAGACTGCGATATATATCCGCGAAAGTCAGTAAAAGGGAAGCGGACTTGAGAGCGAGAGAATCACCTCAGTCACATTTTTGTTGCGCGCTAAATACGCGAGAAGGCCATGCATCACGTGATCGCGTTTTTTTGTCGCGTGTTGTCCGCTGCTTGATTTCGTGTTGACATTGAGGGGGTAAGCAGCAGCAATGCCCTCGTTCTTTTACGCCATCTTTCAGATATCTTAGGGGACCCCTGTCCCCTCCGCTTCTCCGTCCTTGCGAATGCCCCAGTGTGAGTTTCCCCCACTGGTCCGCCGTTCCCGCCGGCCGTTTTAGACACCTAAGACCCTAAGTCGCAGTGGCATGGAGATAGTGCGTGAGAGTAGTGGTTGTCATGCGGACTTATAGGTGTTGCGAAGGTACTATGGCCAGAGGCCAGTTGTACGATTGGGAATGATGGAGAGCGGGCGAGTAGTAAAGAAGTAGATGCGCGGGTGTTTGTTGTTGAGTAGCCGCTGTGGTCCGAGCGGCGTAGACTTGAGGTGAACACCTGTCTCTCCCTGCGTCTTCTTCTCCTCTCTCTCGACTTAGCTCCTTCTGGACTTGCCTGTCCCTCATAGACTTGGTAGGAGAAAGATTCATGGCGTGTTTGCGAAAGTTCGTCGTAACCTTTCGGTACCTTTAATAAATTTGATCAGCGGACGTATGGCGTGGGGTTGAGTTAATAGAAAAGATAAGTTATTGGCACCGCGTCCGAGTGCGTTGCGGAGGGTGTGCCATTCACGTGCATAGTTTGGGCATTGAAAGAGTATATGATTAGTGGTCTCAGGCGTTGGGTTTGGTCCGTCGTCGCAGAATGGACAGTTGGGAGAGTCTGCTTTGCCTATACGATGTAAGTGCTTATTGAGTGCGACGTGCTCCATGTATAACCAAACTAGAATAGAGTCCACGAATGTCGAGCGCTCCGGTTGAGCTAAGGATGAATTTACAAAGGTGGTAGCCACGTTGTAAGAGGAAATGAAGAGCGGTACTACGAGTAGTAGCTAGGAAGAATGAATGGTATGGGCAAAAGCCTGTAGGGCTTTCCGGCCCGAAGCATAGTCCTGACTGCAGTGCGAGCGAGCTGCGATGGGTGGGTGGGACCCAAGCAGGTCTCGCGAAGAAACTGTGGTCAAAAAGGTGCAACGGGCAATGAGATAACTTGCGAAAGGTGGCTTATTGGTCGTTGAAACCTGCGAAAAGGGAGTGGTGGGTGGGTGCGAAAAACGACAGCCAGTCAGAGGGAAGCTGATTTTCGGCTGAGCGAAAGACTGCTGCGAGGTGGTGAGAGAAGAAGAAACTGCGCCACCTCGCTTCCTCATGCGTGGACTATACTCTAGGAAAATCACACGTGATATGCCTAGACTGCCAGTGTCAGCTTTCGTGAGTGGGGCAGCAAGCTTGAGAAACAAGTTATTGAGTTCTCCCAGTCTCAGCAGCTTCGCGCGTCTGTGTCGATTCGACAGTTTCCAGTTCTCCGTCCATCTCACCTTCGAGAGTTGTTTTTGTTGTTGGCGTAGAGAAGAGAAGCTTTTGGGGAGCGGGTGGTCGCGGAGGTAGATTGGCAGTTTAGATTCAGCGCTGTTACTTTCATGTCCGTTCGCTGCGTGCCTTGCTTCGAGGACCGCCTGGAATGCCGACGTGCCCAGGGGCCCAACCATGCCACTTGATGTTCAACGTTTCTACAGTCGAACAGATGAAGAACAGCAACTTGGTCCATCACTCAGCCTACCTCTTTTTTCTGCGACACGACGCGGAGCAGCGCAAATTAATTCCAAGCTTTAGGACAATACCATTTGAAACCGTCGTATCCCCAGAGGAGCAGACGCGATTCACCTTCAAGGTTCAGTGGGTATGTGTATGCCTTCACGGCGATCAACTGGTGAAATTAAACTGCGGACCAACAAACCCACAGCTAATACCCTAATTTCAGCCGTTCATCCAAGGTCTCGGGGACATCGAAACGAGTTCTCGGATAGGTGAATGCCACCAGGGTGTCTGCCCTACTTGAATGAATACCCGTCGTGGTACTCGGTACGATGCTTGCATACCTGATGCCCGATCCACGATATCCTCTCTCCTGCGAATGTACTATTGTCTCCAGGACTAGCTTGTGCAACTGTTTAGGACAACTTGACAATAGATTATATTTCAGACATAACGAAGTGAGTGGAGTGCGCACACTTGATGTGATTGAATATGGTCTGACGAACACTGGGGGTAGGTACGATGGGGGAAAATGTGGGTTAGGAATGACAAAATAATCAAACTTACGTTGGGCTTCACTCAGCAATATACCGTAGTCCTTTATGGACAGGAGGAAAATTGAACTATCCGAATCGACCACTGTTGTCCTCGCCTTGCGCGGCTCTTGAATGTTATTTGGCGAAGAGACTCTGAGAAACACTCACTTGCAGGTTAGCTTTGCATCTTGTCCGCGAAGAGCGTACAGATGACCCGGACATTATTTTTATCGTCGCAGTGCTCCTGGAGAAATACACACGTCATCTGGTTTTCAATGGGTCTGTGCCAGGGAGCAGCCATTGGAAGGCCCAAGTTCCATTTTCCCCTCCATCTATCAGCCTGCGAATTTCTCATCGCTTAACCAAATGGATTTGGCGCCAGGCAAAGTTACATCCCAAACATCCCCTCGCTCCATCCTCGTGTGTAGGTAAAAAGCACCGTAGCGCTCCAATTCCTTTTTGTTGACTCATGCAGGCACTCCAGAAGAAAAAAAAACAGCCTTGTCAGACGTGCCATTGGTTCCCTACCTCCGCTCTCCTGACGGCAGCGGAGCTGTCTCTTGGATCGTTCTTGGCTTGATCATTCTGCTTCCGCTCGCTCCTTCCCTTGGAGTAGCCAATTGGTCGTTGGATATTCATGGTCCGGAAAGACCTGGGAACAGACCACAAAGAGGCGCCAATTTCGCCTCCAGTTAGGCGTTGCGATTCCAGGGGCGCAAAGTACCTTGTTCTTTCTTTAGAGGCGACCATCACCCTCGCAGTGATTATGAGGCATACCAGGGTGATTCAAGGTTTCCGACTTGGAGTCGAA